>APFE031417785.1:497035-507081 GCA_000404065.3 Pinus taeda | reverse complement strand
CTCTCCCTTAAAATAAGGTGGGCTATTTAAGGTGATTTGTAAAAATGTACTATGATACAAAATATTCGCCCACTAAAAATTTAAAACCCCTTAATTTCGCTAAAGGGCGAACATTCGCCCTTAAAATCACCCCTAGGTAGAACTATCATGTGATAGTACTAACTTAGCAGTCAACTCATCCATCATGTGATTGCTAAAATGCAACCCATGAACTATAATTATGGCTTGTGGTACACCAAACTGGGCAACCACATGGTTAAAAAATAAAAGAGTAGCCATTTCGCCACTATTGTTCAATGTTGGCATCGCCTCAGCCCATTTGGTAAAATAGTCAATGACGACTATAATATACCCATGCCCCCCGACCGAGGTGGGGTTACATGAATATAGTCAATGCCCCATTTGGTGAATGGGCCAACATCAACGACTGGATGTAATGGTGCAGGTGGTAATCTGGTTTTTCAGTCATATATCTGGCATGCGTGACAGCTTCTGACAACAATAATACAATCTTTGAATATAGTTGGCCAGAAGTAACCAGCATAGGGAATTCTCTATGCAATTGCATATCCAGATAAGTGTCCACCACAGGCACTTGAATGGCAAGCATTCAATGCTTTCTCAGCTTCCTCATGTGTGAGGCATCTCCGTAAAATCATATTGATACCACGACGGTAAAGAGTGTTGCCAATGATCATATAATTTTTGGCTTGGTATCAAATACGTCGTTGTTGCGAGCGAGAGGTATTAGGCCGGAAATTTTGGGTCTGGAGATAGATTAGTATATCTCAATACCATGCGTCAGATGACAATATTAGAAACAAAGACTCATCCAAAATAGATGGTTCAGATATTGAATCAATGCAGGTCAAGGGAACGTCACAAAGTAACTCTGTGAAAACTAGATATTTCTTTGATTTGGACTTGATGAATTCCAAATCAAATTCCTATAAAATAACTATCCATTTTGAGTATTTTCTGCCCAGCAATTGATGTGACAAAATGTATGTCACAGGGTTGCAATCCGAAATGACAGTTGTTTTCGGTAGCAAGATGTAATGGGGAAATCTTTGAACAACTTGCATGGCTACTAAAGCTAGTTTTTCGACATAAGAGTACTTACTTTTTGTATCATAGAGATTACTACTCAGGTAATAAATGGAATGTTCAATCCCATTTTATTCTTGGACTAAAACCATACCAATGGTTGTATCTGCATCGGCGAGATATGGGTAATAGTCATTTTGATAATTTGGAGAGTACATTAATGAAGCTCTAATCAAGGTATCCTTAAGAGCATCAAAGGAAGCTTGTGCAACCTAATCCCAATGGAAGGGTATCTCCTTTTTCAAAAGATGTGTAAAACCTTTAGCCATCTCAACGTGATTAGGAATGAATATCCTCAGAAAGTTTGCCTTCCCTTGGAGTCTCTGTAACTGCAAAAGATTTGAAGGTGAATGTGGATTCGGGTTTTCTGCACAAGCATGAAAAATTGATTGCTATGCTAGCTCAATGGGGCTTAGTGGAATTTTTTTTGGAGAATTTGGTATAAATACTAATTCCCTAGATAAGTAGCCATATCTAGAACAACAGTTTAAAGTATTTTAGTCTTTTCCTATAAGCAATAGATAAGATGAGAAGATGAGGAGACCTACTTGTAGTTTCGCTTTCCTCTCATCTTCCTTGTATCAATCATGTCACTCCTTCCCGTACTTAATATGCTTGAGAAGTACTTGTAAACACAATAGAAAACAAAGAATTGATCAAAACACACGATCTATTGAATATAAGTGAAAGGAATCAGATACAATTCACACATATAAGCATTATGAAACAATAAAAACATATGGGAGAAAGGTTCAAACACTTTATTGAATAGAATAAGGAATTACAACCATTGGTGTCTGATAAAAATCCATTCCTCCAGCTTGGATCCCATCCACATCACATCAAAAGCATGACAAACTTGTGGCATTACAATAGTTGCTTCAAAGCCAAATCTCATAGCAACATTATCTCCTTATAATTCAACATAATCCAACCACTAATCACTTAGATGAGTGATCAATTTATAGGAAGATTAAGGAGGTTTTGTCATAAATGGTGGCATTGAATGGCCTTCCATACTTAGAATTAGTTCCATGGAGGAAGGGATGAGAGGATAGGATGCACCTTAACTCATTCCTCATCCATTTTTGAGCTCATAGGATTTGATAAGTGAACAAACCTTCTAGATGACTCCAAAAGATAATAATATTCCCCAAACCCTATGTGAATTTCGCTCAATCTCACCCAACGTAGATGAAAGGAAGCCTAAGTGCTCTGCAGAGCACCCTTGAAGTGGACTCAACTGCTCTGCAACGCACCTTTACAAGGGCTTACCTGTGTTGGTACCTTTAGAGGTTATTTCTGGATGTCTTCAAGTCATGAAATTGTCTGGGAAGGAGGCATTCAAAGGGGTGACTTGTTTAGGGCATGTAGCAACTGAAATTAAGGTTTGATGATCCCTAAAACACTGATATGGATGATGGGATTGATGTGCCCAAATGGATCTGTAACAGATATTTTGCTACATCTGCATACCATGGTGTTTTCACTGCTACGACAAACAAATATTCATCTAGAAATTGATCATCCACAACCAATGGATCATTTACCTTTGGAACTCGAGACAGAAAATCAGTGACTAGGTTTTCCTTCCTCGGACGATCCTTGATGGTGATATCAAACTCTTGCAAAATCAATAACCAATGAGTCACTCGACCATTTTTAATAGGTTTGTTGGCTAAGTACCTAATGGTAGAATGATCAGTATACAGAAAAACTTGATAGCCAGTTATATAATGTCTAAATTTGTTTATGGCATAAATTACAACTAGGAACTATTTTTTTGTTACTATATAATTAAGTTCAACAGCAGTAAGATTTTTGCTAATATAATATATAGAATAAGGTTTTCTATCCCCCTCCTGGCCATGGACAACACTTGTTGGCTTGAGGGGGCCTAACCCAAGTTCGACGTTATTTAGCCAAACAAATCCCTACACTACTGGCCCTTTCGGCATCAGCCCGTGGAATGTGGACTAAAGTCTCACTCGAAGTAGGATGCTGGAACCAAGTTTTCGTACCCTAAGAATTTTTTGATGTCGTTTGGTCACTCTTATCCCTACCTTTGCGCAGGTGATCTCGCTCTAGGGCTTGTAAGACAAACCCTCCATTCCAGCTCTCAATACCTTCACGAAAGTATACAATCAACCTTCATGTAGTCCTAACCTAAGGCCTAGGTACTTTCACACTGTTATGGCAGCGCACCATGCAGATTCCTCAATTACCCTAAGTGACTTTCTTATCTTGTCGAATACTTAAAGTTATCACCATGTAATCAGATATTCGTAATTGCATTTAATCATTCAATGTAACTGTATTCATTCGCACATCATATAAGCATAATAAAGGAAATTCATACACAAAATATCCAAACCCATCAACAGAAAAAATACACAGAAATGGCAGAATAACTCCTTTTATTAATGTTTCCCAAGTGTCTACAGACTTTGTCCACCCTACGCACATCGCTGCAGGGGTCCGCACACTAAGCTGCAAACTTCTACCCTACATCTCTGCGCACTTAGTTGTAGAGCCTCTACCTACGCTACAACCCAAGACTTAGACTTCTTGCTCTAAATCTATGACTCTCTTACATGTTTGATGCCCTAACTACTTAGAGTTTAGCTCTTTTTATATAATCCCATGGTCCGTGGACCATGGGTAGATCTCTTACAGCCGACTTTACTTTACAAAACTAAGGGCGGACTACCCTTTGTGACACATAACACCTTCACACTCCGCGACCACAAAATGCAGAGTATTTACAATAATATTACAAAAATTTGACTTAAACATGGGCTTTTAACCCCAAAACTGCACTTTGGGGGATCCCGCTCCCAACAAGCCCCCAACACAAACATCGTGACTCGCCCTCGAGTCACTCGGTAGGTGCGAAGATCTTTGTGCGAAGCCTGTCCAGCTTGACCCTAATGACCACAACTTCAGCTATGCACTGAGCTGCTGCCTGCTTCACATCTTCGATTGTCTTCTCAGTTATTGCCCCTGCGCTATCAGCCTGAATATGTTGTTTTGTCGCTTTAAAAGTTGCAAGATTGCCTTCAATGTTTCCTATGACTGCATAAGCTTCCTCCAGCTAGGGCTTTAGTCGTTCCTACAGCACTGCTTCCTTGTGCAATGTTGTGTCCACCTGTTCCTTTAGCTACTTGGATTCCTATAACTTAGCTAACCTCTATGTTAGCACGATAGTTTGCATTGTGCCCTTAACTCCGTCATAGCATTGTTGGGGTTTGCACGCCGGTTAGGACCTCAAATGATTGTTTGAGCAACTGTGCAATCCGATACTGCACTCTCCACTACCGCAACTGCTTGTGTGACAATGACCACCTGTTGTTCCTTTACCTCTAGCAGTGTTGAAGGTTGAGCCCTCAACTAGAGCTCTGTAATCTACAGGTTCAGCTCCAAATGAACTCGCGCCATCTCTTTCCGAGTGTCATGCACCCCTGTGGCCAATTTACGGATGTAGACCTCAACTGGCTCCTCCTCCAGAATGGCCAATTCCGGGACCATTTTGCATGCCTCCTCCATGACCTGTAGGATCTTCTTGTTCTGGTTGGTCGCCTTGGCCTTAGTGGTGATGGCAACATTCCCTAGCAAGGCCATATGCTCATTGTTTATATTTTGTTCACTAATCACCTAGAGGGCACAGTGCCCATGGGCCCTCAGCTCTGCAATGACTCCATCCTACAAGAGGTGAAGCACTTTACATGGGAGCGTTGCTAGGTTCAATCCCACTCCCTTCAAGGCACTGACAATGGGCCTGTCAACCTCATTTTCTGTTGTCATTTCTCCATCCAGTAGCACTAGCACACTGGAAGCCTTCGTGTGTAGCATATTAGTAGCTTCTGATGTGTCGATAGCCAAGCTGGTGGACAGCATACCAGCTTGGGACACGTGGGTCTGCAACTCCTGCAGCCCGGTCTGGATGGCCACTAAGATGACTTGCTACTGCTTCTCAAATTGCTAGAGGGCTTCTGCAGTGACATTTATGACTATGTCACCGATGCCATATAAGTCGCCCTCCGTCAATGTGATGGAGTCCAGGGAGGTCTTGGTCGCCTTGGATTTATTTCTGGACCATTCATTTTCTAGATCTCTTAGGCGCTTAATTAAGTTGGATGTCTCCTGAGGGTCCGTGCCTTGTTGCTCTATCTCCTCCTTTTGGTTTTAGGTGAAGGTGACTGTGTGCCTTTGACAGAGCCCCGCTCTGCACCACCTGTCTGTTTTCCTGCCACCTGCGTTATTTCTCCCTGCGTACTGCAACTTCCTCCATGTTGTTGTGGACCCAGTGACACATCCTTGCTTCACACCATCTTCCAATCACACAGCTTCCCCACCCAGGCAGTGTAGTTTATAGCCCCATGCCTCCTTTCAGCTACCTATAGCACTAAGACTATGCCACTTTCATTTACTCACATGGATGGTCCGCTGGTGTATGCTTCAAGCGATTGCCATTCACCTTTCCTGGGAAGGGTTCTCCATTTAACTTGACCAGTTGTACCACTCCTTCATTGGTAATCTCCTTAATAACATAATGCCCTAACCAATGATTCCTGAATTTTCCTAGAAATTTATCAAACTTACTATCATACAACAAAACCACATCATTTACCTTAAATGTACGTAGCTTGATGTGTCAATCATGCCATGCCTTTTCGCGCTGCTTTTGGACCTGCTGGTAAAATCTAGCCAAAAATCTTTCTTCTTCGAGCTCATCCAGATGCACGAGCCTCTCTTCCAGGGCTCGACGATCTGTCATACTTGTGAGCATTGCTATGCACAAACTAGGCATGATGTATACCATAGGCATTACAGCTTCCACACCATAGACAAGCCTGAAAGGGGTTTGTCTCGTCAACCTCTTGCATGTCATTCGATAAGCCCACAATACTGCAGGTATGCATGGGTCCCAATCACTTCGTTGAGCATTATAAACCTTGGTCAACACATTTTCAAGCAATTTTTTTAATGCCTCCACTGTCCCGTTAGCCTATGGGTGATAAGGTGTTCTCTTCTAGTGATATACTTAAAATTCCTACGTTAGTGCGTTGATTGTCTGATTCAAGATCACTCATCAAGATTTCTGGATATCCAAATCGTGTTAGTACATGCTGAAATAGGAACTTCACGGTCATCGTGCCTATGCAATCCTTCACCAATTGCGCTTCTACCTAACAAGTCAAATACTCCGTCATAGTGATAATGTACCTTGCTCCTGTCTTCCCTTGTGGCTAAACAGGTCCTACAAAATCTATCGCCCACTTCTCGAAGGATTGCAATGTCATTTATGGATTCAAAGGCATTTCATCCCTCCGCAATGGCCTACCCGTTCTTTGACATACATCACATGCCTTACAATATGCTTTTGAATCCTAATGAAGGGTTGGCGACCACAACCCTATGCATAGGATCTTCTGCGCGGTTGCTCTCCTTGCATAATTTCTTCCCACGGCACCCCCATGAGCATCCACAAGGATGCTGCTTCTCTCAAACTCAATTACATACCGTCATAATATCTCATTAGTCCCCATCTTGTATAGATGCCTAGCAATTACAGCGAAATCTACCACGCACACCACTAATTCCTTCTTTTGTTGGACAGAGTATCCTTCTAGTGTAGCTCCTATTGTTAGGAAGTGTATTATATCCTCAAAATTACCATCCGCGGCACACACTGCAAATAACTACATGTCAAGCAATATTTCTTCCAAGTTAGTAGGTTCCTCCCCTGTTTCGATGCACGACAGACGATCTAGTTCTACATTTAATCGTCCTAGCTTCACAACAACTTCAAAATCATACTCTTGGAACAATAAGAGCCATTTTCATATTCGCCCCCCCAACACAGGCTTATTGACTAGCTACTTCAACGCGGAATGATCCATATACATCTTTAAATGGCCTCCTAGCAAGTAGTTTTGGTACTTTTGGAGCACATAGACTATAGCTAGCCCCTCGTGTTCAGTGGTAGAATACTTCTCTTCTTTGGATAATTTGCAGCTTGAGAATGCAATAGGATGGTAGAAGCCTTCTCCGCTAGCCTATTTTAGTACTGCTCCCATTTCTATACATGATGCATCGACATGTACATTGTTATAGACATTTTTGGGCACTGCAACCCCAATCATACATGTCCATAAACCAAGGGCTTCTAAGTCCCTAAAAGTGTTGCTTCACACCCTAAAGGAATAAGTTCAGTTGATTACATCATCTCCCAGAAGTTTTCCATAGAAAACTACTCAGAATTGGTCAAAAGACCATACAAACTGACCAGTGCAGAGGGTGCGATGCATCTCACCTACTCAGTGTAAAAGTTGTGATGCATACTGGAAATCCCTTCTGTAGGGTGCGATGGGCGAGAGTAGACAAATGGAAGAGATATTTTTCAAGGTGGATGATCATGGAATCTTCCAGAAACTTCTCCTATGACACTTGCCTCTCTGAATTCACCCAGGGATGAGTAAAAGATCATCAATCTCCAAGTGGAATCAAGAACTATCAGAGAGAGGATATTAATCAAAATCCCAAAAGCTGACTCACCCCCCTACAATCATCTATATATGGATCCCTCATCACAAAGACCCAGAGGCTGGAATCTTATATCTTGTAAGGAAGTGTTGTTGGTTTCCTGGTGCAATATCATAGTGTTGGGTGATCTAAGCTTTTCATGAGGTGAAGAAGTGCTTTCATGCTGAGAGGATGACACTGGGTCAGAACAATTAGTTGTAATCCTCTTTGATATTCTTGATATTAATAAAGCTATTCAAGTTTTCCTCCACATTCTTGTATGTTTGATGATATATGCATTTGTGCGGTCAATACATATCTAGTCTTGTATTGTTTATGATTGTAGATCTCTGTTCTTCAATAGTATTATGCTACTTTGATTCCACATGTGCTCTTTGAAGTTGGGTAGACGAAGAAGGAGCGGCGAAGATCTATCAGAAGGGAGAGGAACCAAGCAAGGAACCAAGCGCAAGATTGAGGTTGGTGTCCTTTGTTCCCCTCTTATCTACTTCTCATAAAGGAAAGCGAAAGTGGTTTTAGTTTGTTTTTTTCTAAGATAGCTACCAGTCTTAGTGGGACTAGCAGCTCCGAGTGGACACTAGATTTGCTGATAAAAAAATGGCGACTCCACTGGGGAGCGAATAGGTTGTTTGCTTGTCTATATTTGTTTGTTTTATAAACTTACAGACGGAGCCTGAAGTCAAGCCAGCTAGCCTTCGAACTACATTTGCTATGCAAGTGCAAAGTAGATCAATGCTACTTCAGTCTATCTCTGGGTTTTGTTTATAAACTAAACAATCGATTTGCAAACATTCTAATTGCCCTGGTGGTGGCTCTAGTAACCTCATTAGATCAGCCCCTGTGATTTATAATTACTGAACATCACTTGCTCGACCTAAATCCCTGGACTGAGCTGCAAACTTTGACCAAGAACCAAGCTGAAGTCTCGTCCCTGGACCATTGCACCTTCTGCTCTTGGGAATCTGGATGCATCACACCTCCCGTGTGTAGTAGGTGTGTTGCATCGCACTTTCCCTGTGTTACAGGTGCGATGATCAGACAAGACCTCTTCTGCTTCCATATTTTGGTTTTTTGTTCACTCTCTTCATCTTTATTCAGGAGTTTTACTATCTGTGATCAGTACACCTTTGTGGAAACCCTCTTCCTTTCCATCTTTTTTCCTCCATTGTGCAAAGAACTTTGAATGTTTTTTGTGTATTGTGTGCCATTTTCAGTCTCTTTTACAAAGAAGTAGCGTAATCGAACTGTCGTTTCTTGATTTGGAAGTGTCGCAAGTGTCGTTTTCAGTCATAGAAGAGAATCATATTGTTCTGGATGGTCGATTATACTTTTACTCTTGTATTTGATTTGAATTAGTATTTTTTCAAGTGTCGAAAACAATTTTCAATTCAAAATCGCAAAGTGTTGTCATTATCTTCCTTTCGTATTTTGAAGAAAAATGGTTAATATTGTCGCTTTGAAAAGATAATTCAGATTTGTACTTAGTATTATTTTTGTCATTCACACATTAAGAAGGCTGAAAACAAATACATGCATGTGCATTTGCATTTAGACTGCTTGTTGGTTTGATTTAGGATAGTGCATCTAGTGTGTGCTCTGTGCTCTATTTTGAAAGAATCTCATTTCTCTTTCCTTAGTAGCTAGGATTTTCATTGCAAAAAGAAGATTAAACAATTGTTGATCATCTTAGCTTGCATTTTAGGAATTGTATATCAACATCACGCGGTGAACTTGAAAGGAAAATTTCTTAAGCAATATCAACTGTAAAATAAATTCAATGAACATAAAAACGCTTTGGAACCTAACACACAACATCTAGAAGTCTAGACTAGAGACGTATTCCGACGTCGTAAAGCTGGTAACTGTTGCTTTCAGTACTGGTTGGGTGATTCCTCCACTCTGAGACGGCAAGTGCCAGTACAGACTTGTGCTCCCAAGTACCGTCGAGTATATATTGGGAGACCACAATAGGCTGCATCCTTTATCCTTAGGAAGTCGTGTCTGCTGCCCTATCGATCATAATGCACCAAACAGCATTCGGGAAGATTGACTGCCGTACCGTAAAAAGTATTCTGTAGTTTTGCGATTGGTTTGGTAATCCTCTCTGCCTAAATCTCCAGAGAAGTCCATTTTTCTCCTTTTCAGACTCCTTAAAAGAAAATTTCCTCTGAGCACTTGTCACTTCAGGCTCAATAAAAATCGAAGGTGACTAGAGTCATCTTTTGTTTTTTCTCGACTCTTTAAAATTGAAAAAACAAGTTGTGTCCAAGCGACTAAAAATTTATTTTAATCGGAATAACGTCACAAATTCCCCCGTTGATCTTCAGGTTGAGAAAATGGAGTCTACCAACCAAGGATTTCCCCGTGAAAGAAATCCTAGTCCCTTCTCCTCT
>APFE031417785.1:478632-495047 GCA_000404065.3 Pinus taeda | reverse complement strand
GTCTGAAAATTGAGAGGTAATCTAGAAACTCTACTTTGCTATGCCTGGGGGCATGGAAACCTTTTGCGAGCAAGTGAAAAGCGACTAGCGTAATGCTAAATGTAGTTCCGTTGACTTCAACTGCTTAAGTTGGGTGAGTGGTCAAATCAACCGTTCACCTTCGCAAGGGCCAAATGGCACCGGCGAAGTAAATGAAAAATTTTCCTACCTGACCTTAGTGGTTAACTAACCCCTAGGACAGTAGTTGGTCGTTCCTAGATTGCATGCGAAAGGATACGGAGCAAAGCTTTGAAAGGTGCAAGCTCCATAAAAAATGGAATCTATAGATGAGATTTCCTTATTATATGACTGGCACGAGCAGTTTTTATGTGAAGTTCAAGCTCGTTAAAAATTAAACCTAAGCAATAAGCAAATGTTTCCCCCAGAGTTTAAGCTCATTAAAAAATGAACCAATCTCCGGTAAATAACCATTGCGAATGCATTATCATCAGCTTTTGAGCCTTGGTCGTGTTCTCATCATCACCTCCACTCTATTTTAGCTGATCGTACGCCTCCTTTTGATTGTTTACCCTTTTGAGGAACATCTGCGACGAGTGATTCTGTTAGCCATCCTTTTGACACTGCCATGATTGGAAAATTCCAGACCTTACCTGGAATCAGCTACTACCCGAAATTATCACTCGTTCCTAAAAAAACAAGTCTCATTTAAGCTCTTTTCATCTGACTCATAAAATATGAAAATATTGTCGAGCAATTGACCTCTCCAGCTCGTTAAAACTACCGAAAGTGCTATCCCTCCTCTAGATTTTAATATTTTTGGACCTGAGGGATTATTACACAAAAATATCGAGCGCTTGTCCTGTTCGGCTCGTTAAAACTATCGAAAAATCATCCCTTTCGTATTATTTTATACTTTTTTAGACTTAAGGGATTATATGACGAAAAAGGATTATGGGGGTTTCCTTTCCGTCCCTTTTCAGACTCTCCAAAATTGAAAAAGGACCGAGTTATCATTGTCGTTAAACTCATTAAAATCAATAGCGACAAACTTGTCCAAATGGACGAGAACGAGTTTCACTGTTGCTCTGCTCATTAAAACATAGCGACGGGTTTACCTGAAGGGCAAATTATAGAACAAGCATATGTTATCCTCCTCAAGATTGATAAAAATAAAGAGGTACTGGTCAGCAATGACTAGGAAAATTGGGAAGAAAACTTGAAGAAACTTTATTAGTAGCAAGTCGCTCTTGAACATGACACTTTCACTCCACGTCCGAGTCGGGTTGGGTTATTCCTTTCACCGGTCATATCACCATTGGTCCATCGTACCATCCATCTTTGGGGTTAAAGCTACCAATCCATTTCAATGTCACCGGTATGTTCAAGAGAAGTCTCTCAGAGAATTCACCTGTGTCTCATCTGCTGCAATACATTCACGCTCCATTCTTTCATGACCGCCACCCTGAACCTTGTATCATCAGATCGTTTTCACCTCCAAAATCATTTGCTCCATTCCACGTCGTAGATGTGGGATTCATTAAGGCCCTCCTATGATGGGTCACTTCTTTTCAACATCATCTCATTATCCACGAAGTCGATTTAGGAACAACCCTTTCAGTACTTTGAAGCTTGCATGCCTCAATGGCAAGTTTCTCACTTCCGGCGACAAGTTTACATCAATGGCCTTCGACCAAAAGATTTTGCGTGGTGTTCGACGCCAGGTCCCTTTTTCACACCATACGAATTGTATTGTAGTACCTTGAGGGTCATCATCATTATCAGTGATTCCTCTCGCGCCTATTAATAGCTTACATAATTGGCTGGTAATCAAGCGATGACTTTCCATGTTCGACTCCAGAACATCTTTCACATGGATCGACTTGTGCTCCAAGTGAAGATTGAACGAGTTTGAAGACCCCGGATCTAGTTTCATCCATCCGGGCTATGATATATTTAGGAATATAAAAGACATCAAATGTACATCATTGCTAAATAGATGATCATCTGAATCAAAGGATGATGACTCTATCCAAATCATCAGTCTGCTACATAGACAGTTTTCCGTCCTATGTACATGAAAATGAATTTATAAAGTTGAGCATGGGAATGCCCGCCTCAACTAGATCATGAAAAATATTATGAAGATAATGTATTGTATTGTATCTTATTACAGGTCACTTTCCAGCTCGAAAAAACTTTGGATCCTCGTGATAAAGCATTTCATCCGACATCAAAAGATTTACGACCTCATGCTTTAGGGGGCAACTGTTATAGACATTTTTGGGCACTGCAACCCCCATCATACATGTCCATAAACCAAGGGCTTCTAAGTTCCTAAAATTGTTGCTTCACACCCTAAAGGAACAAGGTCAGCTGATTACATCATCTCCCAGAATTTCTCCATGGAAAACTGCTCAGAATTGGTCAAAACTGGACCATAGAGATTGACCAGTGCAGAGGGTGCGATGCATCTCACCTGCTCAGTGTAAAAGATGTGATGCATACTAGAAATCCCTTCTGTAGGGTACGATGGGTGAGAGTAGACAAATGGCAGAGACAATTTGTAAGGTGGATGATCATGGAATCTTCCATAAACTTCTCCTGTGACACTTGCCTCTCTGAATCCGCCTAGGGATGAGTAAGACATCATCAATCTCCAAGTGGAATTAAGAACTCTCAGAGAGAGAACAATAATCAAAATCCCAGAAGCTGACTCACCCCCCTACAATCATCTATATATGGATCTCTCATCACAGAGATCCAAAGGCTGGAATCTTATATCTTGTAAGGAAGTGATGTTGGTTTCTTGGTGCAATATCATAGTGTTGGGTGATCTAAGCTTTTCATGAGGTGAAGAAGGGCTTTCATGCTGAGAGGATGATGTTGGGTCAGAACAATTGGTTGTAATCCTCTTTGTTATCTTGATATTAATAAAGTTATTCAAGTTTTCCTCCACATTCTTGTATGTTTGATGATATATGCATTTGTGTGGTCAATACATATCTGGTCCTATATTGTTTATGATTGTAGATCTCCGTTCTTCGATAGTATTATGTTGCTTTGATTCCACAGGTGCTCTTTGACGCTGGGGATGAAGAAGGAGCGGCGAAGATCTATCATAAGGGAGAGGAACCAAGCGCAAGATTCAGGTTGGTGTCCTTTGTTCCCCTCTTATCTACTTCTCATAAAGGAAAGCGAAAGTGATTTTAGTTTGTGTGTTTCTAAGATAGCTACTAGTCTTAGTGGGACTAATAGCTCCGAGTGGACACCAGATTTCCCAACAACATACATGAAACTCTTTCTTCCAATCTGGGAAGACTAGAATCGGTGCTGTAACCATATTTTTTTCTGTATATCCAAGCTCTTCTTACAATCATCGTTCCAACAGAACGTGACATCCTTCTTCAACAATTTTTCCATAGGCACGGTGATCTGGGCATAGCTTTTGATAAACTTTCTATAATATCCCATATGTCCCTGAGTAGCATGCAGTTGTTTCACACTCCTCGACACTTCCAAGTTCAATATTACCACGATCTTCGTGGGGTCTACCATTAGTCCTTGTATGCAAACCACATGCCCCGATAGGTTCCCAATTATTCCTTTCAGATCTGTAAACTTGGTAGGGAATAAGTCTTGGTATTCGTAGATAAATTTAGTGACCTTATCCACCATCACGTTGTCCCAGTAGTCTCCAATCTTCGCGAATTTGGGTTCTGCCTCCATACCAATGTTCACTTGTTTCGTTTTCAACGATGCGGTTACATCAGGGTTCTCAATTTGTGGTCCTTGAACCTTGTGGTGGTCTTCTGTTTCTAGAATGTTAATCTTCCACAAATCCTTGTCCTCTTCTTTAGAAGTTACATTATAACATTCAAGCGAGCGACTCAGCTGAGTAGCCCATTCAGGCTAAATCAGGTCTAAAGGATCTTGCAATATCTTAAAGATAACTGCTTTCACCTCTTGTAGCACTTCATCAATACCGTCAAAATTGAATGTCATCATGAATCCTTCGCACAGGATATCCCATTCACATGTCCCATGTATATATCTCTATTTCTATATACCAATTCATTAGGATAACATCCAGAGTATGACAAAACAGGTGCACCCACTCAGGTTGGGGCTTTTCTCCATAAGCCTGCATCCATTTGGCCAGATACGCATGCGGATCATTCTTCCCATCATACTTGTCTATCAGTCGCATCTTAGGCTTCCTCAATTATGTTTTCATCATCCTCATACATTCACGTAAATCATCAAAGCTTCCCTTGTGCATACCCCACCATCTTGCGGGTGTCGCGCACAATGCCTAGTCCATGGCCTAGAAGCACTGCTTTTCTAGTACTTCCCTTTCAAATGCATCCAAAAAGATATCTACCTCATTCAAACCATCATAAGTAGGCAGACTTCTTACCTCTGACGACACACAGTGCAGTGACTGGGTCATCATATTGAAATTCAGTGTAGTTACTTCATGTAACTGATTCTGCTAGAGTTCTATTTCTTCGTCGGAGTCTGAAGTGCAGGAACTCTTTCGATCCCAAATAATCCATCCATTCACGGTGGGATTCACCTAATCTTGGTCTCACACTGTTATCTTATAGATACAGTCCAAGTTTTCATCACTCTCATAATCACGGATAGTTTCAGTATAGCGTGATCCTTCAGCAGGATAGAGGGGTACTATTACGCGCAGCGATTTCTTCTCGAAGATCATCCTCTACTTCTTCAGATTGATTACCTAGTTCTTATCAGTAGCCCAATCAATTCCCAGGAACACAGGATAGGGATTACTGTCATCCACTATCTCTATTACTTCAAAATCAACCAGCGTGCTTGCTCCCTCAATATCCACAGTCACCCCCTGTAGCCACCCCATGAGGATGATTTTTGCTAAATCACCATCCTTAGCTGAATCGGAGACCATTACAACGTAGGTCTCGCCATTCGTTCCCAAGTATATTTTGGTAGGAAATTTGCATCTGACCCGAGGTCCAAGATGACTTGATCCATTTCATATTCTCCTATATGTGTGGTCAGTCTCATCTCCTCCCTCGTCCTTGTTTTATGCTTGCCAATCTTTCGTAATACGCGCAGCTCACCTAGCACAGTTCCAGCGCATCTATTGATGAGTTCTTGTAACCCTTTCACAGTCTTATTGTTAACCCTTTCAAAGTCTTATTGTTGCACAGTAACTTCATACAGGTTTCCAAGAAAGTCATGAGAATAGAGGAGTCCATCTTCGGCTCAAACTTATCCTTGCTTCCTGAGGTGGAGGCCTCAACGAAGCTCTTCTTAACTTCCATGAAGATTTCACATGCACGCTCCAAATCAAACTCAACCTCCTTCGTTAGAGCTTTGTGAACCCATGTATTCTCTTCTGGTTGTTTCCCCTTGTCATCCCCTATTGTGATTCCACTTCTGAGCACTATATTTACATTTGGATCTTCCTCATGTGGCTCAGACCTCATCATATATAGGTTCTGAGTCGGCAGAGGTGGTAGCGCCCCTTTGTCATGTATCCTAGCTATTAGCATAGGACAATATTTCATTTCATGATCAAACAATGTGAAATACTTGTAGGAGGGACACATTGGATTAGTGCAATCGCAGGCATAGTGTCCTAGTCCTCTGAAATTGTAGCAAATCAATTTTCCTCAACCTCTACTAGGTCCTCCTCTACCTTGGCCTCTTCCACACCCTTGAAATCCTATCCGCACCATTCCTGTGTTCTAGTCAAGGGGCCGCGTTTCAACCTAAACCCTATAAGTGGGAGTTCTATCCATCATCAGTTCATAGCTTCTACAAGTACACTCATCATGCCCTACTGACCTACAAAAGTTGCAAAACAATTGTTGTGGTGCTCGTACATACTGTTGTATCAAGTGACAGTTATCTGTGGCATGTTTTTCGGCTACCTGACAGATAGCAAACCATAATGCAGGCCCTGCACTAGGTCTTGCTTGAGGTTATAGTCTTAAAGAAATTGGTCCTCCTCCTGTAATGTAATTTGCAAATACTAGGCAATGGTCTTTGTCATGACCCTAACTATTGCATTTCAAGCATCGTATCTCCTCGCGTACCTCTGGTCGAACTGTTCTGTTCTGCTTCAGACTTTGCATTTCAAGGCACAAATTCTTCAATTGCACATGGATTTGCTGAACTCCTAGATTAGGATCTCGCATCGGAGTTTCATGTAGTCTCATGGTAATCTCCAAGGCCTCTACCTAAGTTGTTATCTTCTACTATGACAACGCAGTCCTTAAGTGTGGTAGTATCGAAGCAACAAACCACTAGTAATGTTGTCCATCTGTCAAATTCATGTTGGCTTCATGGATTGTATATTTCATCCTCTGATCTAGTTCCCAAGGCCTGGTTGCATCGCGATCTCTTTGAATCCCACAATCAACTGTGCCTCAGATTTAGGCCTATTAAATTCCCTATTTAATGTTGCCTGGATGTCTGCTACTCCAGCATTCGGGTTATTGTTGAAGTACTTAATATACCAGATTAGCGTGTGATCTTGCAGAGCACTAACCAGTGTCGCCTTCTTTATATGATCATCTGTAACACCTTGAGCTTTCCATACAGCTCTCACAATGAACCAGAATTGGTCCAGGTCTTCATTTTCCAAGCCTTTGAACAAAGGAAACTTCATTGTATTTTCCATATTGAACAGCAGTGGAGGTGGAGGTGGTACGGGCGAAGTTAGAGGTGAGGGTGGTGAAGTTGGAGGCAGTGTGGGCAGAGGTGGTATTTTGCAGGAATCCTTGTCTTATTAACTGAATAGCACTTCACGAAGAAACCTTCGCTATCGCTTCTTCATTACTTCGCGGAGGTGAAATCAAAGGGCTATACTCCAGACCCTCTTTTCCTTTGTTTCTATAAGTTTTTCCACTTCACGTAGTTCTGAACATCGAGGTAGCTTCATAACCTATTTTTTGCACAATAGCATTTTAATCCAAGTATTCTAAGATTTTACGCACTTACCTCACAATCCTTTGAAAAAACGTCGCTCTGCCTCGCTATCGCTGACTAAGGTGTCGACTGCGAATTTAGTCACAAATCCTACTATGACGTGATCGAGCCAATGATCAACAACGTGGGTGATATTATCCTCTGATGCTTCCAACCTTCGCACTAGCTCCAGGGTCCGCACAATAGGACCGTCAAGTTTCCACCTTCCTTGGCTATCTGCTAGCTTCGCGATCCACTCGTATAGCTTGATAGGGAAGGAGCAGAAAAATATCTCGTGGATCTCTGTATATAGGTATATGTCCAACCACTGTTCCTTTCTCAATAGTGGGTTTCTATTATCCTGCGCCACAAATTCGTGGATCTTCCTATCCAACCAATCTCTAATCTCCTTCTTAGTTGGATTCCAGTGATATGACATCACACATCTCTTATGTAGATTTCTATCCTGGCAACGGAACCATTTTTTGGCTTGAGGGGGCCTGACCCAGGTTCAGCGTTATTTCAGTATGGGAGGATGTTGGAACCAAGTTTCCACACCCTGAGAAGGTTGTGATGTCATTTGGTCTCTCCTATCCTTGCCTTTGAGTGGGTGATCTTGCTTTATGGCTTGTAAGACAAACCCTCTATTCTGACTTTCAGTACCTTCGTGAAAGTATACGATTGAACTTCGCGCAGTCCTAACCTGTGGCCCAGGTACTTTTGCACTAATATGGAAGCACATCGTGCAGATTCCTCAATTACCCTAAGTGACTTTATTATCTTGTTGAATACTTAAAGTTATCACCGTGTAATCATATATTTGTAATTGCATTTAATCATTCAATGTAACTATATCCATTCGTGCATCATTTAAGCATCATAAAAGAAATTCATACACAAAATATCCAAACCCATCAATAGAACAAATACACAAAAATGGAAAAATAATTCCTTTTATTAATATTTCCCAAGTGTTTACAGGTTGTCCACCCTACGCACGCAACTGCAGGGGTCCACGCACTCAGTTGTGGACTTCTACCCTAGACCTATGCGCACTCAACTGCAAAGCCTCTACTATGCTACAACCCAAGACTTAGACTTCTTGCTCTAAATATATGACTCTCTTACATGTTTGATGCCCTAAATACTTAGAGCTTAGCTCTTTTTATACAATCCCATGGTCCACGGACCATGGGTAGATCTCTTACAGCCGACTTTAATTTACAAAGCTAAGGGCAAGCTACCCTTTGTGACACATAACACCTTCGCGCTCTGTGACCACAAAATGTGGAGTCCTTACAATAATATTACAAAAATTTGACTTAAACATGGGCTTTTAGCTCCAAAACTTCCCTTGGGGGATCCCACTCCCAACAGCGCCTATTGTTGCATCTGATGCATTTGTAGATATGTGAAAAGGAAAATCCCAATTTGGTCCACGTAATACTGGTGCCATCAAAACTAGTTTCTTTAAATCTGTAAAAGTTGTGTCACATTTGTCACACAATTTAAAATCAACATTTCCAGTTAAATCATATAAAGGCGCAACAATTTGTGAAAATTTTTTGATAAACCTGCGATAATAGCTTGCATATCCCAGGAAGCTACGTACCTCCGTCTAAGTACAGGGTGTAGGCAGTAAAATAATTACCTGTATTTTTGTTGGATCTACCTGTATACCTACTACAGAAATATAATGTCCCAAGATTATGCCTTCGGTCATCATCATGTGACACTTGACATTGCTTAGACACAGCCTGGTAGCAATGCATCATTCTAAAACATTTTCTAATGTTTGTAGCACTTGATCAAATTCATCCCCATACCGGGTAAATTCATTCATGTAAACTTCAATTCCATTTATCAGATCGGCAAAAATGTTGAGTATAGCTCTTTGAAATGTAGCTAGGGCATTGCATAAGCCAAATGGTAACACTCTGTAAGTGAATGTAGCCGAGGGACAAGTGAAGGTTGTTTTGTCTTGGTCTTCAGTGGCGATTTGAATTTGATTGTAGCTATTGAAGCCATCTAAAAAGGAAAATAATTGCTTCCTTTCCAAAGTATCAAGGACTTGATCAATGAATGGAAGAGGGAAATGATCTTTCTATGTTACCTTGTTCAATTCTCGATAATCCACACAGATATGCCACTTCCCGTTTTTCTTGGGGACAACTACCAATGGAGAGACCCATTTTCTATCCGAAATGCGATAAACAAAATTCACATCCAATAGCTTATGTAATTCTTCTTTTACAATGCCCTTGAGGTGTGGATTCAATCTCCGCTGAAGCTGTCGGATAGGACGGGCATCCTTTTCGGTGTAGATATGATGTGTACACAACTGTGGGTCTATACCCTTCATATTAGGATAATCCCAGGAAAAATCCCCTTTATATTTTTGTAGGACCTGATTGAGCTTTTGTTGTTGACCACTGTCCAAGCTATCATTAATGTTAAAAACTTTTCCTAATTCAATTTCAACATTCTTGCTGTTCTGAACAACAGTTGTTTGGATATGTTGATCATCAATATCTTTCAAAGGGTCTTCCAACGCTTCATTATCAAGAATTTCTTTTAACATTTGACATTTGACATTGCTCACATTAGCTGGTTGATTGATAAAATTATTGATAACATCATCTTTAGTCTGATCCTTGAATTCAATTGCCTATGTTATTGTAAGTCGTGAACGAATGCTTTCTTCCAGGTATGTGGGTGGTTGTTTACATATTTTTACAATGGGTAGACTTGGTTTGCAGGAGGATATAAAACGAGATCTTTTACAGCATACCCTTTAGTAATAGTCATGCTTTCCTCTCGGAAGCCTATGTAATAATCAGTTGTTCCCAGCCGAGGTCGGCCCAGAACCAGAGGGTGCCCATCCAATTGACTCTTTGGGTTTATAACAAGAAAATCTACTGGATACTCCCATGAATCAATAGAAATCGTAATATCCTGTAAAGTTCCCTCTGGCCTTACCACCGAATGACCAACAAGTTCTAGCAGAATGGTGGTTGGTTCCAAAGCTGTAATACCAAGTGTCTAACAATTTTGTGATGTCAAGATGTTAATGGTTGCACCTAGATCAACTAGTGTATTTGGAAATGAGTGACAATATATTTGAACTGTAACAATGGGATTCCTATGATCTTCATATTTCATTGGAGTTTCCCCTCCCAAGAGTAAATTAGATAAGGTACCTAAAACATGAATGTCGGGTGAAGTTTTTTCTTTCCTCATAGGCTTCCTTACACATAGCTCTTTAATCGTTTTGGCATAAATAGGAATATCTTGTATGGCCTAGAGGAGAGGAATTTTAATACAAATATTTTTTAGTTCCCCTACAAGATCAAAATTTGGATAAACAATTGGCTTGGGTATTTTTAGCCTTTCAGGGAATGGGGGGGAATTGACTTGAGATCCTGAGGATCTTTATGTTGATCTATATCTTCTCCTTGTTTTGTTTATGTATCATTTACAGTTGACGGTATATGTACAGGTGGGGTTTCCAATTCAATTGATTGGTTGGACTCTATTTTCCCTAGGGATAATGATACATTTTGACCTAAATCTAAGTTCATTACATTCTTTATGTTCAATCTCATAATTTGAACTCTTGACAATTTGCACCAGTTGGACCGGTCTATTATTGGGATTCGAATTCAGTTGATCCAGAAATTGAGGACATAGAAGAGGCTAAGGATTTTGATGTAATGGGTAAGGGGATGATAATGTAGGTTGAGGTTGAGCACCTGTTCCGATAGGTGTATTGGATATCCCAAAGGTCACTGCCAATTCAGAGACTTGTTTTGGTTTTGAGAAGTAGAGGCAGGCCATGGGGATGGATAGGGATAACCTTGAAAAAAAAGAGTAAATGGAAAATTTGGCCAGACATTACCAAGAAAGGACTAAATTGGCCAAGGTGTCATAGGGAATGGTTGGGATTTCCAATTTGTGTAAGGTGACTGGCCTTGCCATGCTACTCCAGGGTTCTCTTGCTGATTAAATGGTGAAGAAGGGAAGAATTGGGATGAGTCTTGTGACATACCTGTAGGTTTGTCTTGCCACTAACGATGTTGGTTCATTAAATATATTGGATCTGTCTCTTCTTCTGCTTCCTCGAAAACTGCTTTCAACCTTGGAAGTGATGGACACTGTTTAGTGGCATGGTCCTTGGTGCATATAGCGAATGTCTAAAACATGTCCAATGAACACTCCTATTGGTTGTTCTTCTTCTAGCAGTGTGGGCAAAAAACGGTCAAGTTATGTTCTGCTAAGGCTTGTTTCTGTTTAGCCTATAGGACGTCCAACTACATTGTGAGGGTGCTCAGGATGTCCGTCTTGAAATCTTACAAGAGGTTACCAATTTCCATTCGTGTTACACCTCCACTGTGTGGTTTGCTTCCTCTAGTCATAAGATCCCGGCTTCCTGCTCTTGTGCATGTGCTTCCTCGCGAACACCTGATACACAAGCAAATGATTTCATGATAATATTCTTGAGAAATATCTCCTTTCCCCATTAAATTTATAGTTTCTATCCATTCTTCTTTCATTCCCTTAATTAAGATAACTCTTAGGACTTGTTTTGGTAAGGTGGCGTGAGGAGATATTTGCAAATTATAGTGAATATGTTTGACATATTATTCTATAGTTTCATTATCCTTTGTAGCCATCTTAAAGATTTCATATTTTAATTCCCTAGTCTTGCAAAAGTCCTAGTATCTTGTGAGGAAGGAAGTTTTCATGTCATCCCAAGAGTTAATAGTATGTCCACCTAGACCCATGAACCATCTCAAGGCTGCTCCTTTCAGAGTAGAAGGGAACAATTTTAGTTTTTGAGGGTCAATGGTATAGTCATATCCTCTGCAGAGGACATCAAACTCGAATATGAAGGCATTAGATCCTCTGTGATCATCTCATGAAAAGTTGGGATGCTCTGCAAAGGAATAGATTTCATAGGGGCATTGGCCACTTGGTTGACTATGGGGTATTCCAATGTCGAGGTTTTACCTTGAGGTGGTTGATTTTCCATTTGGTCGAAAATGTGTCAATATCCTTCAGGAATTTCAGAGGGTGCTATTTGAGTAAGTGGAGGATTAGCAATCCAAGTTGGTTTTGTAGGACTACCTAGATCTAGGACCACTGGAGATCCTTGTTCAGACAGTTGAGGTCCTGCCTTAGCAGTTCCACTGGTTTCTCCCTCTCCTTCTCTTATGTTACATGATTTTCCCTCTTGTAGAGGATCAGAATGTAAATTTGTTGTAACCTAGATAATCTGTTCAGATCCTCCAATTTGGCTTTGAATCTCAGCGTAGGTTGCAGATGGTGAGCTTGCTTCCTGAGGGATTACAGTAGGGCTTTTTCCAGTGACAGTATGGAATCCTGCTAATGCCTGAGACTATGCTTTTCTTACGATTTTGTCTATAAAATTTGTTCTCCCAAGGCTCACCGGTCCCTTGGATTTCGTGGATTTAGGTGGGGGGTTCTAGTCTTTTTCTATCTTTCTATTCCTAGTCATTCATAAAAAAAACTATTTCTATTTAACCTCTATGTTTTTGCTGAAAAGTGGGCTGAAGAGAAAGCACTTTACTTGTTGGTCATGCAAGTTCTTACCTCTCATTTTTAAAATCCAATTCTCTTACAACAAGATAAAAGAAAATCAATTTGAAACACTCTCCTTGGAAATGGTGCCAAAATGTTGGTGCACTAAGATGTCTTATTACAAATGATCTCAATACCTACATTTAGTATCAACCCAGGGAAGTCTTTTTATTTCACAAATGTCAGCACTATATATGCAGTGAATTTAGAGGTCACTCTATGTTGGAATCGTTGCAATTGCTAATGACTATCTCTTTAAATTCAATCCAAACAAATCTAAAAGGAATTCATAACACACCTTTGAATTCTACTTAATCTATTCTGCAAGCATATGAATCTGAATACAAATAGAAAGAATCACACTTGGAAATCTTAACTGGAATTGAACATCAAATGATAATTGAACAACAAATGATAATATAAGCATCTCACAGAAAGCAATCAATTCTAGCTTTGAAATCTATGATAACATTACCTATAACGAACAACAATCTGAAATGAACATAACCAATTCGAGAAAGAGCATCATGCATATATAATCACATAGCTAAGTCTTGAATCTTGAATAAATAGCAACTGTAAATTGGAATCGTCAGTCCTCATAGTAATTAGTATGATTTTATCTTAACAATAACAAACATTAAAGAATAAATAGAAATTATTATAACATTGGTGAAGCGGTAGATCTTCTCTTGACTGGGCCCAAAGTCACCAAAAGTCCCTGTTATTTGATACGCAAAACACGATTATGAATTAAACGCAGTCTTCTTCATTAAAATAAGCAACATAGTTATAACATCACCAAAATGAAAGTATTATATGTCCAAAAGAATAATTACAATATGTGAATTTCTAAACTAGTTGTTAAGTTTGCTTCGGCCTTATATAACATTTAGAAAAGTAAGTAGATAAAGTGAATCCTCAGGACCAGGGGATCCTAAGGATTTCACAATATTCGATTTGATTTCATCATAAAATAGCTTTGGTCAACCCGGTCTTCCACTGTCCTACTTGCCCTAGACGTTGTCTTTTTCCTTTACTGGCTATTATTGTTCTATCGATTGAACAACCATCATCCAATCTGCGTCTCTGCACATAAATATATTAAAAGTTAGTTTTATACACCCAAATTTATCTAATGTGCTACTAATCACTTTTAGCCAACTTCAGTTGTCATTTCCTCTATTTTGATCCATAAAATGAAGATAAACATATGAAGGCAAATGCTAAATTAGGTTATTTACAAGGAGAAATCATACCTTTTTCTCGTCCCAACACCTGTGTGAACCAGTCAATGAAGAAGAGAAGAAGATGATGCTTGGTTATTTCAAAATGAGCTTGAGGTAACTTGTATTTATATGCTTCCAAGGGTGACCAAGTTCTTGTTAGGGCCGACCGATAAGTAGTAGTAATATCTTTAATGATAAGTTAAAAGTTCTTAATAGGTACAACAATTCTAAGTTTAAGAAGAATATTGATAGGTTTGATCCTCCTCCCCCTCCCTCTCATGATAATAAGAAGGTTGTCAATTTGTCTAGTTTCTCCTTTCCCCCTTTTGTTTTTAAGGTTTTAAGTAAAGGTTTAAATTTTTCCTTGGCCCCTAAGAAGATCCTGCTTGATGACATTATTTGTGACATTGAGTTTGGGATTTGTGGTTTACCTGATAGTATTAAAAACACTATTAGGCAGGATTGCGCTGTGGTCCTTAGGAAAGCTAAGCCTCCTAAGAGCAACCTTAGCAGGGACGAATTTGAAGCCCTAAAATCCTTGAATTAGAACAAAGATATTGTTGCTCTGAAAGCTGATCAAGGTGGGGCACCTATCATTCTTAACAAGGAAGACTACTGCAGTAAAATGTTGGAGCATCTTCATAGTAGTGGGAGCTATAAGAAGCTTCCCAAAAACTTGTTAAAGAATATCTCCAGGAATGTAGCCCTTGCCATCAAATCCAGTACCTCAGTGGGTCCCATGCACAGTAAGCTCATTGAGACCAATCCTATCACTCCTAGAATCTATGGTCTCCATAAGATTCATAAGGAAGGAGCTCCCATTAGGCCCATAGTCAACACCATTGGGGGTCCTACCTATCTTCTGGAAAAGTTCCTTGCCTTGAAGCTTAAACCCTTGGTTGGTCATACAGGGTCCTTTGTTAAAGACTCTGCTTCTTTTATTGAAGAGCTCAAAGATATTAAGCTAGACTCTGGGGACATTCTGGTCAGTTTTGATGTGGTTTCCCTGTACACTTGCATCCCTATAAATGAGGCCTTGGAAGTAATCTACCATCTAACCGATCCTAATACCGCTCGGTTGGTTGAGATCTGCCTCACTTCGACCTTTTTCCGTTTTGAAGGTGAGTTCTTTGAGCAAACCTGTGGGGTTTCCATGGGCTCACCCCTTTCCCCTGTTGTTGTGAATCTTTTTATGGAGGATTTTGAATCCAAGGCTCTTAACTCAGCCTAACTCCTGCCTAAGCTTTGGAAGAGATATGTATATGACACTAATTTCATCTGGTCTCATGGCCAAGAGGAGTTAGAACTCTTCTTTGATCATCTCAATAGTCAATCCTCGGCCATTAAGTTCAAAAAGGAGCAGGAAGTCGATGGCTACCTCCATTTCCTTGATATTCTTATCTCAAAGAATGGTGATGGTTCCCTCTCCCACCGTTTGTTTCGTAAGAAAACTCATACGGAGCAATATCTTCACGCTAGTTCCCACCATTTCTTAGCTCAGAATTTGGGGGTTCTCAACACCCTTGCTACTCGTTCCTTAAGGATCTCTGATGAAAAGAGCTTCGAGGAGGAGAAATCCCATATCCTTAATGTCTTTGTTGAGAACAGTTATAGTAGACACTTGGGTCAGAAGGCTTTCCTCAAAGCAGCTAAGAATTTAGTTGCTAAAAGAGATAAGAAGGAGAGGATTCCTGGTGTCCATCTTTCGTTAGTTCAGGGGACTAGGAACAAGATTGCAAGGATTCTTAGGAAGCATAATGTCCCCTTGACCTTTAGACCTCTCAACACCATTCATAAGTCTCTTAGATCTGTGAAGGATCCCATTGACCCCAAGGACATGAAAGGGCTTTATATCATTCCTTGTTCATGTGGGACCCCCTATATTGGTGAGACTGATCGCTCCATTAATCAAAGGATTAGTGAGCATGTAGCTAACCTTAAGCATAGGAGAGCCAAGTCTTCTGCTTTAGCAGAGCATGTTGAGAAAACTAATCATCATGTATGCATCGAGGAGGCTAGTGTGGTTGCTAGAGTGTCCCATTTCCATCACCGAAAATTTAGGGAAGCGCTTGAGACTGAAAAAGGCCGAACAATCTCAATAGAGAGAATGGCTGGAGGATCAGTAGTTGTTGGGTCCCATCCCTCTCCTCCTAGTCATGGTCTTCCTGCCTTCCCTTCCTTTTGTTTTGTTTTTTCCTGTTGTCTTTTAAGATTTTTTCCCCTAGTTTCCTATTCCTTGGGGCCTTTGTTCCTTGGAGTTCTTGTAGTAGCTCTTATTCATGCTATTAACTTAAACAAAATAAGCTTGAAATTAATCTTTGATTATTTTAACCCTTAAATAAACCTTTAATTTTAAATATTAGCATTTTCTTTTTAACCCTTAAATTGTTCTAATATTTATATATTTAACTAACTTCCATAGATAACTATTGAATTAAAATTAATTTATTTTTAACTATTTTATCTTAATATATTTTTAGAATCTTAAGAGCATAAGTTGTCCCTTTACCTTTTTAATAAAATTATATAACCCACTATTTATATATTTCCCTAATATTTATAACCTTTAACTACTCTAATATTTGGATTTGATTACTTGGATTACTTACTATTAATTTAGATTAA
>APFE031417785.1:446396-478407 GCA_000404065.3 Pinus taeda | reverse complement strand
TATAAATGGACCATTTACCTTTGTTATAATAATAATCTAACAAACCAAGGTTACTTTTTAATTAAATAATGGTTATAACCCTAATCTGGTCCTAACTAATCCTGTCAAATCGAGCCGTTGTCAATATAGCTGTTTTATAGCCGTTGGAGTTTCTGCTCTATCTATTTAATATGCAAAGCCTGATCTGTTCATTCAACTTGTCCTAA
Source organism: Pinus taeda (assembly GCA_000404065.3). NCBI lineage: Eukaryota > Viridiplantae > Streptophyta > Pinopsida > Pinales > Pinaceae > Pinus > Pinus taeda. The sequence goes on along the minus strand of APFE031417785.1, from coordinate 478,201 downwards.
TGATGAACCACACCATTTAGTTCGAAACACGTCAACAAATGAAATATCTTGTGATTTACGCCGAAAAATATCTCTTAATATGGTTCACAGAAGCCTTAATTCAACATGTGTGGGATTTTCTGTTATGAAACCAGCTCACAAAAAGATAGAAAAGATAGTTGAACGTCTTAGAATTCAGCCTCTTCGAGGGGGCAACCTCCTTTACATTACACAAATGAACAGTTCTTGTATTATACAAATGAAAATACCTCCTTTCTATATATAGGAGTCTAAGGGGTCATAATATAATCAGAGCCGACATAACAATAACAATGTAAGGGCATAATAATAACAATAGTGGGATTTTGTGGGGCACAATAGTAACAATATGGGCACTACATGGGTACATCAATATAATAAGGGGGTTGTATTAATAACAATAAGGGGTTACACTAGTAATGTAGGGGCCTAACATGCCCCTCTCCTTAAAAAACTGTTATCCTTAAAGCTTGAGTAGTTTTTGATGCTTCTGTATAAAATTCTTGTCCTCCCATGTGGAATCTTTAGCAGGCAAGTTCTTCCACTTGATGAGGTACTATGAAATTGATCAATTTCGTAGTTATCGGGTTCTTGTTTCTGTGATTGCTCCAAGTTCCAATATGAATTTTCCTTTCTCTTCAATTTATAGAAATATTACTTGAATTTGGATCTTTTGCAACTTTTGAATAAGTAGCCATACTTCTTCATCCTTCTTCCATTCATCCCTTGGTTCGTTTATCCAATCTGGTTGGATAATAGAAATAGCACAAAACAATGCTTCCACATCCTCATCCTTTCTTGAGAGTGCATATGCAACAAAATTTTGCTTCCCTTTTCTATAGATGATGTCAAAGTCATAACCCAACATATTTGTAGCCCATTTTTTTTGTTCTTCTAAAGATAATAGTTGTTCTAAAAAGTATTTAAGACTATCATGATCCATTTTACCTTGAAGTGTCTTCCCATTCGATAAGGTCACCATTTCTTAAGAGCATATAGTATTGCCAACATTTCCTTCTCATAAATAGCTTGCTTGAGATGTAGCAGCAAAAATACCCAATCACCTACATCAAAACATTTTTCACTATGATGTTGATCTACCTATTGTTTCATTCGATTTTGCACCAAAGTGGCGTTATCCTTTAAAAGTTGGAGAACTTGTTGTTGATGATCGACGTGATATTTCACTACTTGAACATTTTTCTTCTTGATATGTCCTTCTATCTTTAGAGTTTGATGAGTGGTAATTTCTTCCAATCCTTTACAAGATACGGTTGGATTAATTTCTTGATGCTCGATGTGATCTTTCACTTCTTAAACATTTTTCTTCTTGATATGCCCTTCTATCTTGATAGTTTGAGGAGTGGTAATTCTGACCAATGAATTACAAGATATGGTTGGATTCATTTCTTCTTCTCGATGTGATCTTTCACTTCTTGCACCTTTTTCTTCTTGATATGTCCTTCTATCTTGAGAGTTTGAGGAGTGGTAATTCTTGCCAATGCTTTACAAGATATGGTTTGATTCATTTCTTCTTTCTCTGGGGTGGGGTCCTGGCATATATCCTCTTCTTTTGATGTTTCTTGATCCTTTTCTTCCTCCTCTTCATATTCTATGTAAAATAATTTATTTTGAGCACACTTATGACCTTTAATGCATTTTCCATCACAATTGTAACAAAGCCCTTTCTCTTTTTTCTTCCAATTGTTGTGGTGTAACCATTGTAGGTTGTGGAAGGTTGGGAAAAACAACACTTCCATCTTTATAATTGTGAGGGGTATGCTTCCTGGTTTCCATAATTTTGCTTTCCACTATGTCACAAATCCTTTTTACTCTTTCCAATTTTTGAGGTGTTGCTCTAAAGAAGGTGTTGCTCTTTGTATCCTCATAATGTGCTATCATTTCCTCCGTCAAAATTGACCATGTAACAAGTTTTTTACGAGAACAAAGCCCTTCATACCATAAAAATTGATCGGGTTCTAGATATGAAGATGCAATACATACCTTTTGTAACAGCTGTACACTATGTAGATCAACATATTGCTCCATCTGAAGTATCCAATTTACGAGATCCTTGCTGTCAAACTTCCTCATCTTGTTTTTTCTTGATTTTAGGAGCTCGATCTTGAAACGACTGTAACTTTGTACTTTCGGATCTTTAAGTTCTGAAATTTTGATCTGTAGTAGACCTCTATGTCCCCTTTCCAATGCCACTAGTCTGATCTAAATTGGATTCTCCAAGAAAGCGTTATGCACAATCTCCCAAGATGACCTGATTATAGAACAATTCAGTAGAGAAAACTTGTACGACATGCCACGTGTCCCTATTTTGACCTTTGGCTCTGCAAAATATATTAAAGAAACTACAGTCTGTCCTATTTTTGTACCTTCTAACGCAATTTCAATCCGATGCTCAGAGAGAAAGTTATGACAATTTTCCCCAGGCCACTTGTTTTAAAAGTAATTCAAGATTCTGCAAGATGACCAACTTCCTCAAATCATATCTTCGAAAGTATAATGTGAAAATCTTTTAAATTAAGATATGCAATTCAGCACGATGTCTTCTCAATTGGGTTTTTGTTTTAGCTTCTGAAAAATCGCAGAAAAAAATTTATAGCGAAAATGCTATGATGACCTGTTTGGAGCAGCGAAACCCTAGAATCCAAAGCTCTGATACCAAATGTTATGAAACCAGCTCAAGAAAAGATAGAAAGATATATCAACACCTTAGAATTTAGCCTCTTCGAGAGGGAAACCTCCTTTAAATTACATAAATGAACAATTCTTGGATGATACAAATGAAAAGACCTCCTTTCCGTGTTAGGCCCCTATACTACTAGTGTAACCCTTGTAGGTTGTGGAAGGCTAGGAGAAACAACACTTGCATCTTTATCGCTGTGTGGGGTAGACTTCCTTGTTGCCACAATTTTACTTTCCAATATGCAACAAAGCCCTCTTACTATTTCCAATTCTTGTGGTGTTGCTCTAAAGAAGGTGTTGCTCTTTGTATCCTCATAATGTGCTATCATTTCCTCTGTGAAAATTGACCATGTAACATGTTTTTTACGAGAACAAAGCCCTTTATACCATAAAAATTGATCCGGTTCTAAATATGAAGATGCAATACATACGTTTTGTAATAGTGGTACACCATGTAGATCAAAATATTCCTCCATCGGATGTATCCAATTTACCGGATCCTTGCCATCAAACTTCCTCATCTTGCTTTTTAATGATTTTAGGAGCTTGATCTTGAAATGACTGTAACTCTGTACTTTAAGATCTTTAAGTTCTGAAACTATGACCTGTAGTAGTCCTCTACTTCCTCTTTCCCATTCCACTAGTCTGATCCAAATTGGATTCTCCAAGGAAGAGTTATGCGAAATATCCCATAGTGACCTGATTATAGACTAGTTCAGTACAGCGAACTTGTACGACGTGCCATGAGTCATTGTTTCGACCTTTATCTCTGAAACATATATAGAAGAAACTACAGTCCGTCCTCTCTCTAAAAATTCTTATGAAATTCCAATCCAATGCTTACAGAAAAAGTTATGATGATTCTCCCCAGGACACCTATTTGGAATGTAATTCTGGAGTCTGCAAAAAGACCAACTTCCTTAGATCATATCGCCGCAAATATAGCACAAAAAGCTCTAAAATTTGGACCCAAGATTTAGCGCGCTATATTTTCAAATGGGGTTTTTTTTCAACTTCTGAAACATCACAGAAAAAAATTTATTGCGAAAATTCCACGATAACCTGTTTGGAGCAGCGAAACCCTAGAATCCAAAGCTCTGATACCAAATGTTATGAAACCAGCTCAAGAAAAAGATAGAAAAGATAGATCTACGCCTTAGAATTCAGCCTCTTAAAGGGGGAAACCTCCTTTACATTACATAAATGAACAATTCTTGGATTATTCAAATGATAAGACCTTCTCTCTATATATAGGAGTCTAAGGGGTCATGACATAATCACAGCCTACATAACAATAATAATGTAAGGGCACAATAATAACAATAGTGGGCTTCTATGGGGCACAATAGTAACAATATGGGCACTACATGGGTACATCAATATAATAAGTGGGTTGTACTGATAGTATAGGGGCCTAACATACACTCCCTTGGAATCTCCACCTCCACTAGGTGATCTAAGGGATCAGTTTAGTGCTCAAAATTCAAAGTGTTCAAAAGTGATTGAAACTTCTACCAGTGCGAAGAACTCATTTCCTTGAATCCAACGCAACTTGTTTCACTCAAAAGTGATACATATGCTCCTGATATCACATTCTGATCGAATTTCCAAATAGCTAAAATATTTCTAAACGGGTTTTAGGTACGCCCAATCAGTAGTCCATACACTAACTAGGCAAGTGACTTGGCAGTTGATTGTGTATTTTATAGGCCAATGGATTTTTGACAAGTGTCTCTTTTTTATTGGCTCATTAATGGTGGATATCCCTTAGTTTAAGGTTCATTTACTTTTTCTTATGAGGGAGAGCCACGTGGGCCAATTGTTAGCTCCCATGTGGCCTCCTCTTGGCATTGTAAAAGTTTGTTTAGGGCTAAAGCACCACATGAGAATAGAACCACATATCTCTAGCAAGAAATCAAAAGTCGCAACCAATGCACCACAACAATGTTACTTAACCGACAACGGTTCAAGGTTATATTTAAATTTCATTGCCACCGCTATTTGGGGAAGGGGCCTCGGGCTAAGCCCTAGCCGATGGCCAAAACCCACACCACATGACTAGTGGAGGAGCTAAGGGCTCTGGGCTTAGCCCTAACCACGTGGTCCATCCCCTAGGGATCTAGATCGGGTCACACGACCCTCCATATAACTGAGAATGTGACATTATATGGGGACCAACCCTAAGACGTAGAGCGGGGGCTAGCCCCAAGGTCTATGACCCAAATATGACCAAGTCCATCGGGTGAGGGATTAAATTCCTTAAAATGAATTTATGGCACCAGCTTTTAGTTCTAGGGTGTTTCATATGACCCTTACTTAATTCATTGGGGTTCATCCAATGGGGGTGGGCAGTTAGCCCCATCCCTTGGGTATGTGCCCCCATATGACCACATTTTTCAGAAAATGGGTGTTAGTGGACAAGTTAACAGCTTGAAAATTTCTCTCTTTAGGTGAGATTGTAGGCCAAGTTTGCATGCCATTTCCAGGTTTGGAGTGCTCCAACCAGATTTAGGTTGAATCGTAGGATGACTAGCTATGGAAATTGGGTAAAACTTGTAACATGCATAACTTTCTTATTTTTTGGCCAAATGAGGTGCATAAAGAACCTAGATAGAGGTCGTTGATAGTTATGGATCCATTAGAGGTGCTTATTTTTCATTCTGAGCATTGAAAGGTTAGGAAAACACAAATTTTATCACTTAATGAAAGAGGCCCTTCATTAGAAGCTAGACCAAGAGATGTAGCTCAGGAGAGGGTTGAACACCTTTATCATGTTTACTATTATGTGTTTTTGATATAATATTTTGTCTTTGTTTTCGTTGTTAAATAAATTTAAAAATGATTGGTTTATGTACTTTGTAACTTGATCCATTACCCAAAATACATAAGAATTTTCACTTGCAATTTGTATAACACCTTCAATTTTCATAAACAAATCATTTTAGTATCGAAGAATTAGGTAATTGTGAAGGTTTGATTTTGTTTGCAAGTGCTTTTCTAATGCTTACAAGGTTAAAACTTAAAATTGGAAAAGAATAACTTTTGGAGCCAAGATCTCAAAGTGTTTGAAGGAGAACAAACACACCTCAAGTTTCAATAGTTATGGCACATGAAGAAAGTCTTGAAGGGATGTCTGAAGATAAAAGAACTTTCATAAATGTTTTCTTTGAGAGGTTTTTAATGGTAAAGGTTCTTTATGAAGAGAGGAATTCAAGGTTGTACCAAAAGAGCTCAAAACCTACAAAAAGAGGTGGAGGAAAAGGAGACAATCCTCCAAATAGGAATGGAGGGAATGGTAACAAACCACCACCTTAACCTCCATCCTCATCCTCATCTTCATCCTCATCTTCTTTTACTTCTTCAACCCTTTCAAAAACACCTCCAAATTCTCTAAAAGGACATGGTAAAACTCCTTTGCTTAAGCTTGATATAAAGATTGAATTTATTATGTATGATGGAGAGGTAGATCCAAAGAAATTAGATAATTGGATTCGTTAGATTGAAGTGTATTCCAAGATACAAAGAATAAAGGACAATGAGACCAAAATTAAACTTACTTCTCTTACATTGGAAGGTGAAAAAGTATTTGGTGGGAAGCCAAAATGCAAAAGGACATGAAGAAACATGGTAAGGTCTTATCCTCTTCGAATGATTTTGTTGTTGCAATAAGAAGGTAGTTTTATCCATTAGCATACATCCAAAAATATATCATAGATTAGCAACACTTTAAGAAAGCTAAAGGTCACAATGTGAAAAGCTATACTCAAGAATTTAGGAAAAACGATTTGATTTGGGTATAGATTTTTCCTGTCAAGATACTTTTCTCAAATAGATTGGAGGATTACGTAGTTACTTGAGAAACACCAGTCTCATGTTTAACCCTACAAAACTAGATGAAGTTTGTGTACAGGAAACTCATTTAGAGGCAAGAGGGAAAAAAATTTTCAAGAAGCTAGTGAGAATTCATTCAAGTATGGAGAAAAAAGAAAAGGGAAGTTTAAAGGCAAGTGAAAAAAAATGCATGCTTAGATTTTCCATCACTGTAAATTTTTTTTTGAGGTAGAACTTGATGTGGTACCAATTGGCATTTGTGGTGTTGTTTTGGCAATCATATACTTATATGACACGAAGTCATCTTACATCACCATTAGAACAAGTATCACTTGTTTACATATGGGATTGAGTAAATTGTTAGAGAACATGGAAAGAAGTTGAATTTGTCTCTTGTGAATGATGGCAAATGAAGAGGTTTAAATGCTTGTCAGAATTTTAGATTTTTGATGATTAAAAATAAGGACACTAATGAATCTGATGCCTTTCAAGGATATGATTCAAGTTTGAAATATTATTTCATTAAGGTTGCTAATCCATGTGATAAGATGTTTCAGCACTCTGACATGCTTCATCCTAAAAGAGGAAAACAATATGAAGTGCAATTGCAGTAGGATGAATCATTGTTGAACATTAGCATGAACAAGATTCCAGTGTTAAAGAATGCGTGAGTGAAAAAGTAGATGAAAAAATTATTTTAAAAAGAGGACATTGGTTCTAAAATATCTTCCTGTGCGTTTCATAATGTTCTAGCCTTAAAGAGGGATGGTGCATGGCGATGGTGATGGCACTGGGTAAAGATTCAAGCTACGTGCAAGGCTAGACATGCTAAGCATCATTATGACTATAATGTTCAAGGTGAAGTGAATTTGAAATGGAATGTGTCTTCTTTGATTGAAGATTGAGGAAGGAATGTTCAAATTCTTTCAAGGGCAGTTTTATTTTCTGAATATCCTAAAAAATTGCAGCAAGATATTATCTTTGACACAAAGACAAATACTTCAAGATTGAAGTAACTTCATGAGGAGCTCAAAGCGACAAGAACAAACAAAGGCATATGGGTTGGAATTGGAAGGGTGAGGGAACTATACCCTCATCTATTTGTTGTCTAAAAATGATATTTTAATGGTCCAAAAGCTTCTAATGGGGAGTGATCCAAGGGATCAGTTTAGTGCTCAAAATTCAAAGTGTGATTAAAACCTTTACCAATGCAAAGATCGACTTTCCCTGAATCCAATGAAACTCGTTTAACTCAAAACCGATATCGTATGCTCCTGATATCGCATTCTGATCAAATTACCAATCAACTAATTTTTTTGTAATTGCGTTGCAAGTACACGTAGTCAATAATACTTTTGTTGACTAGGAAAGTGACTTGGAATTTAACTATATATTTTATGGGCCATTTTTTTGTTGACAAGTGTCTCTTTTTTATTGGCTCGTCAATGGTGGATTTCCAATTGTTTAAGGTTCCTTAACTTGGTCCTATGAGGGAGAGCCATGTGGGCCAATTGTTGGTTTCCACATGGCCTCCTATTGGCATTGTAAAATTTTTTTGAGGGTCGATGCACCCCATGCGAATTGAACCACAGACCTCTACCAAGAAACCAAAAGTCTCAACCACCATGCCACAACAATGTTACTTAACCAACAAGTGTTCAAGGTTATATTTAAATTTCAATGCCAACGCTTTGGGGGAAGTGGGTGAGGGCTAAGCCTGGGCCCATGGCCACACCCCACACTACATGACTGGTGGAGGAGCCAAGGGCTTGGGGCTTAGCCCTAGCCTCGTGGTCACAATCCTAACACAAACATGGGAGCGGAGAACAGTCATTGGAGTGGAATGGGGGCCAGTCCCTAGGGAGCCAATCCGGGTCATATGACCCCCCATATAATCGAGAGAGAAAAATTCGATGGGGTTCTGCCCCTAGGACTTGGAGCAGGGCCCATCCCCAAGGTCTATGGCCTGCAATATGACGAAATCAATGAGGGAATGGATTAAATCCCTCAGAGAAAATTTATAGAACTTGCCCAAGGTTGCACAAGGTTTCATATGACCCTTATTTAATTTGTTCGGGGTCTGTCGATGAGCGCAAGCGGTTAGCCTTAGACCCTTATCACATGCCCCCATACGACCACATTTTTCAAAAACTGGGCTTTAGTAGAAAAGTTAAATTTCCAATAATTTCCCCATCATGTAGGATTGTAGGCTAGGTTTGCACACTGGTTCTGGGTTGGGGCACTTAAACCAAATTTGGGTCGAATTGTAGGATGACTAGATATGGAAATTAGGTAAAACTTGTAATAGCCATAACTTTCTCCATTTTTGGTCAAATGAGGTGTACAAAGAACCGAAATGGGGGTTTATGATAGTGTTAGATCCATTCGAGAAATCTTTTTTTCATTCTGAGAATTATAAATCCATGAAAACAAAAATTTGAGCACTTAATGAAAGAGGCCCTACATTGGAAGTTGGATTAGGAGATGTAGCTTAGGAGAGGGGTGAACTACTTTATCATGTTTCTTTTTACATTTTTATGATATGGTATTTTGTATTTTCTTTTGGCTATTAACTAAGTTTAAAAATAATTTGTTTATGTGTTTTTTAACTTGATCCATTACCCAAAATACATAAGAATTTTGCCTTGGAATTTTTGTATATCACCTTCAAGTTTTGTAAACAGATCGCTGGGTAACTATAATTATCTACATGCACTAGCTATTTTGGGTTGATTACCAAGTTCATTAAATGATTGCAAAGTTTTACTGAAGTTCCACTGCTTAACTAGCCTATCACTTGTTCCTTCAAAAGTTGGAACTAGTTTAATTGAAAATAACCTGAGATAACTAATCTTGGTTGCTATGCATTAACAATCCCACATGCAGAACTAAACTCTAAATCCAACCTGAATTTACTAAGTAAACTAGGTGACGCAAGCCATGTCACATAAGTTAACATCATCTAAGTTGTCTATTGATGTGGAAATTCAAATTTTCTCAATTTAATCAAGGCAAAATCAAATTGATAATTTCTTGCTACATTTTTCAAAAATTTTATGTTTCTTATGTGCATTTTATTTATTTTTTATCTTATTAATGGGCTCAAATACCAATTGGCATCGAAGAGATAAAGTTGTGAAGGGATTTCTATGTACGCAGTAAGAAATATATAGCGTCACTGAAAGTCATGTTGATTGAAGTTGCATGAAAGTCGAAAAAGAACAAAAATCAGTCACGTGTGCAAAAAGGCCAACACATTATTTTTGAGTTAAGTCAGTTTCATGAGGTGAGGTGGATTTATTTGAACACAACCATCACCATTGTAATTGAAGGTTTGAAGCCTAGAGCTACAAAAGAGTGAAAGGATGCATAGATAACTGCCATTTATTGCAACCCTGAAGCATGTCTAGGAGCATCATAGGGGTCATGTGCTAAAACCCTATCCATGTAGCCACATTCAGGAAAGGTCCTACATGGAAAAAGTGACGTCCTTTCAAGAAATGAAGTAATCAAGTACTGGTCTAGTAAGACGTTAAGGAGAAAGTTGGTTGTTAAAGGAGCGAGTTGGTTGTTAAAAGATTTTGTGCGAATGAACTTATGTGTTGTCAAATACCAAGGACAATCCAACTCCAAAAAAAGAGGAGAAACTGAGAAATTTGGGGAGCCATGCATAAAGGGACACCACAATAAACTTGTGGAGCCACACACACTGAACGTTGGGTAATTTTTAAATAACCTAGCATAGTTTTAATATTAATATGGCATCTCTCATAATATTTTAAAGTGGAAGGAATTGTTATTATATATCTATATATATATATCTATCTATCTATATATAATTATAATATATATATATATATATATATATATATATATATATATATATATAATATAATATATATATATATATATATATCTATTATATATATATATATATATATAATATATATATATATATATATATATATATTATTAGATATACAATATATATATATATATATATATTTCTTGGTTTCCATTCCCACAAAAGGAAGTGGGGTTAATTTTGAAGAATAGAAAACAATTTGTTTGGGGTATTATGCAAAAGTGATGCATATTCTTTTTGTTATTTGATACTAAAAAAAGATGAGTAACCTTGGTGAAAGAAACCAGAAGAAGGAAATTCAGGATAATACTAGTTGAAGGAAAAAATAAAAAAGGGAAAACTCTAGTTGAAGGACTCATAGCATAATTTTTTAAAAGAATTCAGTCATTAAAAGTAAACTTATTTAAGGAGCCAGTGTACGAGAAAATTGGTGAAAATGACAAATGCCAAGTTTGAGGAGGAGAAATTCACTGGTAAAAACAATTTTGCATCGTGGAAACTGAAGGTGATATTTTTTGGTGCAACAAGGGTTGAAAAAAGCATTAGATAGTATTAGAAATATACTTGTCGGCATGGGAAATTTTGAATGTGAGAACTTGGATCCCCAAGCTCTTAGTACCATCAAGTTGTGCCTAGCAGATGTCGTTCTCTACAATATTGTTGAAGAAACTTTAGTAGTAGGTTTCTGGGGTAAATTGGAAACTATGTACATGACCAAGTATTTGATCAACAAAATTTATTTGAAGAGGTAGTTGTATAGCCTCCAAATGAAGGAGGGAACTAAAATTGTATATCAGCTAGATGTATTTGATAGCCTTATTTTCCAGTTAACTAATATTGAGGTAAAATTGGAAGAATAAGATAAATGGATTACTTTGTTATGCTCCTTTCCTAAGTCTTGGGATAAATTTGTGACTTCTATCAAGTTTAACACAACCAAATATCTACATTTGATTATGTTGTAGGAGTTTTTTTATCTGAAGAAGTACAAAGGAACACTAGCATTGAAACTTTGATGCTAGAAGCTACGGTAGCTAGAGGTCGTTCTAGGGAGAGAGGAGAAAATTCAAGAAGTTCTTCTAGATCAAAGTCAATAGGGAGGAAGTGTAAATCCAAATACTAGTTCTACAACAAAACCATGCATATCAATAAGTATTGTCGGAAAAGAAACAATTCTGGTGAAAATGCAAAGAACGAAGCAAATAAAGTCAATTCAGGTATGATTGATGAAGTTTTGTCTGTTGAATCAGGTATAATAGATGAATCTTTGTCTAATTTTAATGTTTCTAAGCATTTTGAAGATTGGTTGTTGAATAATGGCACTTCTCATCACACGAGTCCGCACAAAAACCTGTTCCCTTAATATCAAGCAGTGAATTACAGTTTTGTGTTTATGGATAATAATGTATCTTGTCAAACGATTGGAGTGGGAAATGTAATAATTAGAATGTATGATGGTATGATTAGAACATTGACTAATGTTATACATGCACCTGAGTTGAAAAATAATTTGATTTCTTTGGGGGTATTCGACTCGGTAAGTTACAAGTTTATAGGTCAAGGCGGAGTGCTAAGAGTTTCAAAGGGTGCTCTAGTTGTTATGAAGGTAGAAAAGATTGAAACCCTTTACATACCTAGAGGAAGTACATAGGCCAAAGAGGAAATGATTATATCTAAGGATTTAGGAGAAGATACTCACCTATGGCATCATTTTCTGGGTCACATGAGCAAGAAGGGCCTTCAAGTACTAATGAATAAAAAATTACTTCCTAATTTAAAATCATTCAGTTTGGATTTTTGCAAACATTGTGTATATGATGTAATAGCCCCAGGTTAAAATTTCATGTAATAAAGTTAATAAAGGAAAAATAAGACCAAGCTTATGGGACAGTTATTCGAAGCTGAATGTTGGGAAAAATATCCTAGTGGGCATAATTTTTTGTGTTTATGGCTAAAGGGAAATTGGAAAAGGCAATGGAAAAGGCTTTGAAAAGGAAAAGTGGCATTAGCTCGAATTTTATTTATCAAAATAAAGGAAAATAGAAGACAAAGGAGGTGAAAGGTCACAGGTTCCATGTGAGGAGGAAATCTAGGGAATATAATGGAAAAATGAAGAAATTAGAGGCATCAAATAATAAAAATACATCAAAGAATTGGTTGGTAGCTTTTGCCAGTTCAACCTTTTGTCGGTTCAATTTAGTAGTTAATCTCAGAGAAGATAGGAGCACTAAGAGGAGAAGGAAAGAAGGCAAGCAAAGGAAGGACAAGGAAAACAAAGGCAAGCAAGAATCAAGCAAAGGAAAGGTTGGATCAAGTAGTTTCATCAAGAATACTTATAGGTAACAGATTGCATGTTTGGTTTCCTAGCTAGTTTTGGCATGCATGGAATATACATGTTTGTATTTTGGTCTATTTATTGTTGATGGCATGTATTTTTCCTGGTTTTGATAGTGGTTTCAGCCTTGGCTTGCCAGTTTTGGATAGTGATGGCATGATGGGATTATTTCTCGGTTGAGCTATGGATCGTTGCTAGGTTTTAGATCCCAATGAGGTAGTCCCAGGAAAATCCCAAGGGTTGGGGCTAGAGATTGCTTTCTATGAAAATACGTCAACATATGGGTGGAGAAAGGAAAATTCCTCAAAGTAAGGTGAAGGAATTCTAAGGCATCGAAGCTCAGTTTGGTTTTGTGATCTGGCGACTGGTTTAGATGAGATCATGATATGGTGACAGTGGATGTGGTTTAACATTTGGATTAACTTAGTTGTTTATGGATCCTTTAATCCATTGAGATACCACATTCATGCTTGGAATATGGCATGGCGGTGATTGGCTGAAATAAATATTTGTTCATCAAAACCTATGGTTGGGTGGTACATCGGTCCCTGACTTGGTTGGATTTTACATATGGTTATTAAGAGATAAATTCCTCTTGGTTTTGATGAGTAAATTTTCTTGTTATCATGTTGCTTTAATGGTTGTTCTCTCATTGTTATTTATCTAGTAATATGTTGGTGAAAATCATGGTTAATTGACATATCTAAGTATGCCTCTTAGCATATTTCTATTAATTAGTGTTTGGATAATGAATGTAAGACCTAATTTTTGTTAGGATAGTTATTGTGAGAAGGAAATGTTCCTTCTTTTTCATATTTAGATAAGTTTTCAAATCATTTTGTTCATATTGACATTCATGACCTCTAGGCTGCATTTTCACCATGAGTTTGACAGAATTTTAGTCTCGATTGGGAGAGGTCAGGTCAAGTCCTAGTTCATTTGTTCTATTCCATTTATCATTTCTAGAAGTTTCACTTATTTTTTGGGAGAGCCCTAAGTCTTGATCCTTAAAAAGTGGCTTCGAATTCTTATTTGTTGGCATAAAATTGACTGGAAAAGTCCATAGTCGCATGTAGGTAGGCTTATCTATGAGAGTGGAGGGCTATAGTTTCTTGCATGCCTTGAAAGGGGAGTGGTTGGGGATCTAGGTAAGTAAAAAAGAGATTTATCTTAGGTGTTTGGCACCTAGAGGGGTTGGGTTGCTCCTAGAGGTACCATAGCACCTTAGGGAAGTCAACAAGATATTAAGTTGTCAACTCCGTTTCTTTACGTTCATATAGGAAGTTAAGTCTTATCATAGTGATCCTTACCTCTTGTTTACCATGGGAAGCCTAGTGGAAGTGGGTAAATGTGGGAGGAGGCAGTTACAGAGTGGTATCAGAGCAAGTTTCACTCTCTTTAGGTAAAGTCTGATGTTTTCAAGGTTATGTTTGTCATGCATGAGGTCATTGTGTACAATTGGTATGGTCATGCATGATGTTTTTATATGGATATGGTTATGATTATATATATGTTTCACGCTAATTTGCACTGATCTTGTAGATGAGATAAGCCTCCCCTAAACACCAATGAAGTATGGTTTTGATCTTCGTATCCATTTGGTTTATCTGACATGGTACACTTGTAGGAAGAAGAGAATCAAATATGATGAGAAAAATGGTCAACTACAGTTCTCATGACTCTCCCTATGATCATTTGGGAAACAAGGAGGAGAGAATTCTCTTGGGATAACATATACATTGAGGAGTTTGAGGGTAGAGATAAGAAGTTACAAAGCGAACAATGACAGGTTGGTTGAGGCTTAAGAAATACTGGAAAGGGATCATGAGAAGTAGGTAGAGATCAATGAAGTGATTATTTAAATACTTACATAGTTTTAGAGACAGGGACAATTAAGGATCATTCAAGAGGAGGAAGAGAAAACTAATGGAGCCTATGGTAGCAAGTCTCGGTGTCGATATAGGTTGGATAGAGGGGATACAAATAGTGGTGGTAGATCATTGGATGAACCTGACAAGAGGAATGGTATGTATGGTCATCATTCGTGTTCCTCATCTAGGAGATATCATCATAGTCATCACCATCCTCACGCTTATTAGAGGGGTGAGTACTTACCTAAGAAACTCAAGCCTCCTACATTTGATGGAGAGATGAAGAAGACAAAAGATGCAAAGGCATCATTCCTTGGGATGAAGAAATTATTTATATTGAATAGTTATTCAGAGAACATGAAATCCAAGATAGCCACATTCATTCTCAAAGAGAAATAAGATATTTGGTGGGAAGACACGAAGAATGTCAAGTGAATTTGGGAAGAAGGATTGATTTGGGATGAGCTTGAGAGACTCTTCAAGAAGTAATTGTCAGAGAGGTACTATGATGACATAGATAATGAGTTTTATGAGTTGCAAATGGGATCTATGATAGATGATGAGTATACTAGTAGGTGCTTGGAGTGGTTGAGGTATGTGCCTCATCTCAAGGATGAGAAGGCTAAGATTTAGAGATTCATCAGTGAGGTTCCAATAGAATATAGAGACATATAGAGTTTGATGACCCTAGATCATTGGAGGAAGCCATTTAGAATCTAAATCATTTCTATGAGAAGTTAAAGCATAGAGATGATCCTAAGTTTGACTTGAAAGGAAATGATAAATTTAAATGGAAGTGGCCACCAAAGCGGGGACTTTAGGATGTAAGTGAGAAAGAAAATGTGGTTCCTTACAAGAAGTTAAATGTAGTTGAGAGGAGAGAGGGGTGATACCCTAGAGTGCATAAAAATAGAGGTAATGGTAGGGGACCATGGTAGTTTTTGATATGTGGCAACGATAACCGTAAAAAGGATTTTCCATTGTACTAGGGTTATAGGACTCAGATCTATAGTGCTCAGGAGGAGTAGACAGTTGGGGATGTTGGGCATATCATTCCTAGGATTTATGTAGTTGTGGGAAACAAAAAGGATGATCATCAATCATACATTATTGAGATGGAAAGTAAGCTTTGTGATCTAGTTATTTCTATTTTGATTGATCTTGGTTATAATTATAGTTATGTTAATCTTTACCTAGTGGATAACTGTGGCTTGAGAAAAGAAGTGGATGAATAGTCTTTGTTGGTGTAGTTGGCTATAGGTACTAAGAAGTGAGATCATCACCAGGTAAGATATTGTCCATTGGAGTTGAATGGTATGCCTACAACAACACATTTGAACGCATTTCCATTAGGATCATATAATATGATTTTTGTTATGGATTGGATATACCTTCATAGGACCAAATTACATTGTTATGAGAAGGCTATTTAATGCCTGGATTATAATGGGAAACAAAGAATTTTGCAAGGAAAGAAGAAGTCTACATCAGTTAGAACGGTCTCAATTATCTAGGCTAAGTGGAGTTGCAGGAAAGGGTGTGTGATGTTTTCATTCCATATCGCTGGTGACAAGGGCAGGGATGTTGAGGATGCAGACATATTCAAGAGGTACCATGTATTACACCAGTTTCAGGATGTGTTTCTAGCAAAGATCCTAGATTATCCTCCCCATGGGGAAGTGCATTTTTCTATTTTGTTGGTAACAGGTGAAACACGAGCATCAAAGGAACCTTACATGATGAGCACACCATAGTTAGTAGAGTTGAAGTTGTAGCAGAAGGAAATGCTTGATAAGGGATACATTAGGCTAAGTGTATTGCCTTGTGGTGCACTAGTATTGTTCGTGAAGAATAAGGATGGTACTCTCAGGTTGTGTATTGACTACAGGTAGTTGAACAATGTGACAATTAAGAATGGGTACCCACTTAAGAGGATCGATGAATTGTTTCATTAGTTGGAGAGATAAACAGTTCTTGAATATTGATATAAGATCAGGATATCATCAGGTATGCATCAAAGAAGAGGAAATCTACAAGACTACTTTTAGGACCAGGTATGGGAATTATGAGTTTGTTGTAGTTCCATTATGTTTGTCTAATGCTCCAACTATTTTTATGTGCTTGATTAATAGTGTGTTGCATCCTTATCTAGACAAGTTTGTTATTCTATTTATTGATGAAAACTTGATATACTCTATGAATGAGGAAGAGCATGCCAAATATTTATAAGAAGTGTTAAGATTTCTAAGAGATCATCAGTTGTATGCCAATCTTAGCAAGTGCAGTTTATTTCAGAAGGAAAAACTGTAGATGTAGAAAGGATAAGAGATATCATGGAATGGGAAACTCCTAGAAATGTGGATGAAGTAAGATCATTCAGGGGGTTATCAGGTTATTATAGGAGGTTCATCTGAAATTTCTCTTAAATTTCCTATGTCATTACATATTTCGTGAGGAAAGGGAAGAAAAATGAATGGACAGAGGAATGTGCAGCCAGTCTTGAGCAGTTGAAGTAGTTGTTGACAAATGCCTGAGTTCTTAAGATTGTAGATCCAGATAAATAATTTGTGGTGTGTACAAATTCCTGCAAGAGAGGACATGGTGGAGTCTTGATGCAAGAGGGATAGGTGGTATAATATGAGTCCAAAAAACTGAATGAGAATGAGCATACATATGTGACTCATTATCTTGAGTTGGCAGTAATTATCCATGTATTGAAGATGTGGAAACACTATCTTGTTGGGAGGAGGTTTGTATTGATGAGTAGCCAAAATGGTTTGAGATATCTATTTAACCAATCAAACATGAATGCCAGGCAAGCTAGATGGTTGGTCACCCTTAGTGAGCTTGACTTTGAGATCAAATACATCAAGAGTAAGGAGAAGAGGGTTGCATATTCTTTCAATAGGAGAGTGCATATGAACCATGTTACAATAGTGAGCTCATATGGGACAAATTTACAAGATCAAATATTATAGTAAGGAGAATAGGATGATAGGTACATGGAGCTTCAACACATGTTACACTAGTAGGGTATACGTTATCAAGATGTTGACTATCATGTCACAGAAAATTTCTTAGTGAGATTTAGGGACATGATTCATGTGTTAGGTGACAGTGGAATTAAGAAGCTTATCTTGAGGGAATTTCATGTCAAGCTTTATTTAGGACATCCAGTATACCATAAGACATTCACAATAGTGAAGACATTATACTATTGGCTGAATTTGAAGAAGGAAGAGGCAGAGTTCATGGCTTGATGTTTGGATTTTTAGTGGCTTGATGTTTGGATTGTCAATAGGTGAAATAAGAATGTAATCTTCTAGGTGGATTGCTTCCTCCTATTCCTATTCCAAAATGGGAATGGGCAGTCATTCCATGTATTTCATTACAGGTCTTCTAAGGACTTCGAGGTAGCATGATTCTCTCATGGTTGTGGTCAATAGGATGAGAAAGGTACATCACTTCATTCTAGTAAAGACTATTTATTCAAGTAGTGATGTGGCACATGTCTTCAACAGGGAGATCATGAGATTGCATGGTGTTCCAAATAATATTGTGTTAGATAAGGATGGGAAGTTCACTTCCAATTTTTACAAGGAGTTGTTTACAGGTTTGGGGATGGATTTGGCCTTCAGTACAACCTATCATCTGCAGAAAGATGGAAAGTCATAGAGGATCACCACGATTATCGAGGATATACTAAGGATGTATGTAATGCATCAATAGGGGATATGGGGGGAGTAACTTCCATTGGTTGAGTTTTATTACGACAACGGTTAGCAGGAGTCACTGAGGATGAGTTTGTTTGAGGACCTATATGGGCGAAGTTGTAATAATCCCATCAATTGGAGTGATCTAGTGAACATGGTACTTGTTGGATTAGAGATGTTGGTAGACATGAAATAAGAAATGTAGTTTATAAAGAAGAATCTAAAGGAGACACATGATAGGAAGGAGAGTTATGTAGACAAACATGGGGTATTTAAGGAGTTTCATGTTGGGGACCATGTGTACTTGCACGTCAAGCCCAAGAAGATGTCCCTAAGGACTCAATCACATGCAGAGTTTGCACCACAATGTTGTGGACCTTTTTAGATCCTTGGGAGGATTGGACCAATGGCCTACAAACTTGCACTGCCTCCGCAAGTGAAATTCCATGATGTTTTCAATGTTTCATTTCTTAAAAGATATGTAAAGGATGTTAATAATTTATTGATTGGTTTGTATTGTAGGTTCAAGCAAAAGAATAATTCCAGCCAGAACCTTAGTGCATATTGCAGTAGAAATAACTCATGTTCTAGAATAGAGTAATCGAGCAAGTTAAAGTGCAAAGGAAGCACTTTGGGGCCCGATGAAGCTACATGTGTAATAGCCTTGGTTAAAAATCCATGTAAATATATATAAGACCATGGTTTATGGGACATACATTCCAAGCTGAATGATGGTAAAAACATCATAGTGGGTGTTCATTTCGGTTATTATGGCTAGGGGAAATTGGAATAGGAAATGGCTAAGGCTTAGGAAAGGAAAAATGGAATTTTTGGCACATATAATTATGAAAATAAAGGAGATTAGGAGAAAAGGAAGGTGAAAATTCACAAGTTTCATGTGAGGAGGAAATGAAGGACAATAATGGAAAATGAAGGATAATAATGGAAAATGAAGAAAATAGAGGCCTAATTGATAAAAAGGCTTTTGAGAATTCCAGCTAGAACCTTAGTGCATATTGTAGTAGAAAGAACTCATGCTCCCGAACAGAGAAGTCAAGCAAGTTAAGGTGCGGTGGAAGCAATTTTGGCTTGATGAAGCTACATGTGTAATAGCCCTAGTTAAAAATCCATGTAAAAATATATAAGGCCATGGTTGATGGGACACATATTCTAAGCTGAATGGTGGGAAAAACATCCTAGTGGGTGTTTATTTCGGTTATTATGGCTAACGGAAATTGGCGAAGGAAATGAATAAGGCTTACGAAAGGCAAAATGGATTTTTTGGCACATTTAATTATGAAAATAAAGGAAATTAGGAGAAAAGGAAGGTGAAAGGTCACAAGTTGCATGTGTGGAGGAAAATGAAGGACGATAATGGAAAATTAAGAAAATAGAGGCCTCGTTAATAAAAACACTTATGAGGATCAATTGGCAAAATTTTGCTCAAGCTTTTCTTTGGAGCGAGAAAGGAAAACAAGGCAAGAGGAAAGAAGGAGAGAGCAAGGAAGAGCAAGATCAAGCAGCTACAACAGGATTATTTCCAGGTATTGATTTGCATGTGTGTTTTCCTCACTAGATTTTGCATGCATGGTATTGCATGTGGTCCTTTGTTGTTATGGCATGGTTTTTTGAAGGTGTGACAGTGTTTTTAGCCTAGCCTTTCCATTTTTGGATAGTGATGGTGAGATAGGGTTCACATGTCTTGGTTGAGTTGATTTGCCAGATGGGTTTGAAGCTAATTGAGGTGGATCTCCAAATGATAGAACACATGGCCTAGTGGTCCCTGAACCAGAATGTGGATCACGTAAAGCCATTGGCCTAATAATCCCTAAGCTAGACTATGGGTTGCGGTAGAGCCAAGATTGTGTTGCCTTGGTGGGCCTAAGAATACTTTTCGATGAATGGTAGGACATACAATAAATCCATGAGGTGGATTTCTCTCCGTTGGGCCTAATAATCTTGGGTTGGGATATGTGGTAAAGCCTAGAGAGTGGGTCTTGGTTTAGGTCCTAGTGATCTAGTAAGGATTGTGGTAAATCTTGAGAGATTAGGAGATAGGAAAATTACTCATGGTGCAGGTGGAGAAATCCAGTGGCATCCATGCTTGTTTGGCTTAGTGTTTTGGACGAGATCATGGTAAACCTTTTTATTACATGTTCATTGTATTGGCCTAGTGATCCAAGATGGATTACGATAAAGCCTGGTTTCTATTAATGATGGTGAGGTAGTTTAGCCTTGGGATGCCCTCGATGGTTCTTTTGGTTTGAGTCCCACATTCATGCTTGGGATATGGCATGGGGGTGAATGGTTGAAGAGAGATTTGGCTCAACCATTCTAAGGTTGTGTGAACATGGTAGTCCCATCCCACGTTTGGATTTTGCATCATCAATATGAGGTTATTTCTCCTTGTATTTCTATGGGTATTATATGGGTTTATATGTGGATCATATGGCTGTGATTTCCTTAGTACTATTTTTATTATGCTGGTTATGTATATGTTTTATGATAGTGGCTATATATGGTGCTTAGCAAGTGTTTACTTATAAAATGATGAACAATGTATCGATGACCTAATTGATGAAAATGCAGTAAATGATATAAATAAATAATGCTCCATAGTGATTCTCATATAAGTACGAGACCCTTATGCTTAAATATGTTGTTTACACCTATAGATTAGATATTCCTGATATGTTTGATGAAATGCCTGTCATGCCTAATAGGGGTTAGGTTAAGGGCTTGTTCAAGTATTTGCATTTGCATCATTGTTTATTTGTATCTTTCTATTCTAAAGTTGTCATTCAGTTCTCGGCAGTGACCTGGGCTATCGGCCTAAAAACGTGGCTCAAATATTGGGGATGTTGGCACAAAACTGAGAAAAATAGTACCTAGATGCTCACATACCTTGTCGTGAGAGTGTCAAGAGCCTCCTGAATGTTGTCAGGTCCATAACATGGGAGCTTCCAAAGGTCAAGTGGTCTAAAATCTCACTAGGACCTAGGGATGGCTACCTGAGTGGTTTGGATGTGGCAAGTATGTATGTTGTGTTTACGTCTAGTGAAAATTTTAAGGATGTAAATTTACCTTAAAGTTTAAAAACCTTGGTGAATCTCACTAGTCCCTCATAAGTAAACTGTGAAATGTTTGTTGACTTTTAAAAATGTTAATTTTTTTAATGATTTTAGATATAGCTTCTATAAAATGTTGGTGATTTCAAAGGTAAAACATTTTTGTACTATAAAATTTGGGCAAATCATTTTTAAAATAATGGAAAATAGTGAATATTTTCTACATAAAAATCATGGAAAATTAGCCCATCTGCGATTATTAGCCCCTAAAATTTTTCTTGTTTATGTCAATTCCATTTCCTTAAGGTCAAATAGGAGGCTGAGTCCAATCATAGTAGCCTCTCATAGCATATTTACCCCGGCTAGTCGATTACTTGGGTAGATGTGGGGGGAGGGTGTTATAGAGTGGTACTAGAGCATGGTTCACTCCTTGGATTGGATGGTCAGTGTGTTGGTCATGCATTCATGTCAGTTTCATAGGTGTTACTTATGCTTAGTCCATGTGCTTGTTGCATTTGCATGTTATTGATCTCAGTTGTAGTTATCTCCCCATGTGAAGTTTGAGGGAGTTGTTGTGGGATGCGTCATCATGAGTGTATGGTTGTATATGCATTTGTTATGCATGTTAGTGTCTACACGTTGTTATGCATGCATTTTCATGGTTATGGTTATGCATGTATGTTAGGTGAGACATGAATTGTGAAGTCATTGTATGCAATTAGGTCATGATGATGATATTGGTATGTTGTGATGCTAATGTATTGGTTGAGATAGAGTAGGATATGTAGATCATTAAAGTGAAGTTGCAACATTAGACCTTGAGGAAAGAGAATGTCGTCATACAAGTTTGTATGTTCGGCATGCAAGTATGTAGGTTAATAATTGTTATAAGAATTATGGTTATGTGTATGCCTTTTATTCTATTGATGTTATGATTACATAGATGATAGATGCTAGTTGATTAGTGTAGTCATATGCACATGTGTCAGATAATCATAAATGATAGTAACATGTGGTTGTATGAATTATTATTGTTATTTTATGTTAGATAGCTTGATGATTATGCTATGTGTTGTTGATGAATATGTTATATGTTAACTTGTAGTTATCTCGATGATTATGTTATATGTTGATTGATGAGCATGATATATAACTTGTTGTTGTTATATGTTAGTTACCTATTGTTATGGATATCATGATATTATTTGCGTTTGAGATGATGTGTAGTGAAGTTATATTTTGCTAATATGGATTGATTGTGCAAAAAATATTTCCTCCTCTAAGGTACATTAATGTATCAGCTTGCTTATGTCGTCTACTTTGTGCTTGAATGTTTCATTATCTCGTCTAGTTGATTAATTTAACATGGTGTGTTTGAAAGTTGGTTGAATGTTTGATGAATTGCATAATATGGGTATGTTTTCAAATGATCTTATTTTAAGATGGTCGTACTAACACATATGTTTTGGGATAGATGACATGCACTTGAGTGTAATAGGTGATAGTTGTAGAATGATGTCTAATGATTATGAGTTGACTATGGATTATGATGTGATTGTTAGTATTGGTAAGGATTGATTTCAAATTGCTAGATACGATTGTCTTGACATTTGGAACATGTGGTCGAAGTGTGTGAACAGTTGCAGGGAAACATGCTTGGTATTAGCATTACAAGGTAAACATTGATTCTCTTATATATAGTTAATAGTTGGGTGGTGTGACGGTACATAGTAAAACTCGGTTACGACAAGGTAAAGGTAAAATAAAGGATTTAGACAAGTATTCCTTTAGCTATGTTTGGAAACCCTAATTCCAAACAAATGAGTGCTTTTCATAAAATAATTATTATTAACCTTGTTTTTTCTAACATTATCTGAATATGTGGTATATTCATGAACATGTATTTGACTTGCATGATGACTAGGTTCCAACTATGGCTGGGCTCATTGAAGAATTGGAGTTCCTTAAGTGGTGTACATGTTCAATTACAATGAAGCGTGCTTCACATAACAACATAAGGTAACTATTATATTGTAACTTATGTTTATTTATGCACTGACAATTATGTGTTTATGGAAGTATGATGCAAGGGACTGCATGGAAAAGGAGACATCCATGAAGTTGTGAAGAAGTCTCAGCTTGGGCTTTCCCTTGAAAGCTTTGGGAACCACAGGGATTGAGTCATGGTGTCTCTTGTTAGTCTTATTCTTTTGGTGTTTTGTGAATTGTTGTGTTTGATTGCGATTTGTTATGTGTAGGGCATAGCTATGACACTTTTTGGAAATTGGCAAATCTTTTTTGTGGACAAATCATGGAAAATTAGTCCATTGGGTAAATATTAGCCCCTAAAATTTTCCATGGTTGCATTAACGATGTTTTTCACATGCAGTGTGGTGTATATATAGTGTGTGTACATGTGTTTATGCAATGTTATTTACAGGGTGGTACAAATAGTGTTGTGTTAATATTGCATATGGAGTGTTGCGTATAGATGGTGTTATTTACATGTTAGATATGTGGTGTAGTGTAAATTTGTACCATGTGCATGATTGGTATGTAGTGTTGTGTGCATATGGTGTTGTGCAGATGTTGGATATACAGTGTTGTCAACATAGGGTGCTATGTATATGCTATATATGCAGTGATATGTACATATGGTGTTGTGCGCATGATTGTACAAGTGGTGTTGTGTGCATGTGGTACTATGTACATGTTGTACAAGTGGCATTGTGTGGAAGTGGTGTTGTGTACATGTTGTACACGTGGTGTGGTGTACATGTGGTGTTGTGTATACATTATGTAGGTGGTTCCGTGTACATGTGATGATGTAAACATGTTGTACAGATGGTGTTGTGTAAAGATGGTGCAATATTTGCATGTTGTACATATGGTACTAGTGTACATGTGGTATTGTGCACATGTCATACATGTTGTGTTGCCAGCATGTGGTACTATGTATGTGCATTGTGTTGTCATGGTATTGTGAAATATGTATTCATTGTGTTGTACTCTATGTATGTATTTGTGATTGTTTTTGGGTGTTCACCAGGTGTAGGTGCATGTATTGTGTTGTGTTGTACAACAGATGTAGGAGTATGTATCGTGTTGTGTTGTATACTAGGTGTGGGTGTATGTGTTGTATATCAGGTGTAGGTGCATGTATTGCATGGTGTTGTATGTCATGTGTGGTTGTATGAGTGTGACACACACTATGTGTATATGCACATGGTTGAAGAGAATGCACCAGATTTTTGTTGAGTGTGGAAACCGATCCAGAGTGCATATAGAAAAAGGACAAAGGTAGAAGCTAAGGAATGATGAAAGTATAAGCATCAACATTTTATTTTGGTTTTAGTATGCATGTGATTTATGATTTTGGTCTATGATGATTACATGTGATATATGATTCTAGTTTATGATGGTTACATGCGATTTATGATTTGATCTATGATGGTTGAGTTTTGAGCTAACCGGATGTGATATGTTTTAGATAATGATTTGACCAAAGATGCTAGTTTGGCTTGTTGTGACAGTAAGTAAACATGATTTTAAGTGTACCTTGTTGATGATCTACCAATGCATTATGATGTGAATTTATTTCGATTTATTTTAAATCTAATGGAAGTTATGTGCTTGGTATAGGAAGCACAAAATGATCGAACCAACCCAACACACCACACAGTTACACACAATAGATTGTATTTAACACACTGTTTATGTTAATCACTAATTAAAGGATTTAAATAATGATTAAATTGTGGATTAAATTATAGTTTGTGACTTGACCTCGGATATTTTTTAAATTTGATGTGGTGGCAACTATGACCATAGTTATTATGTTGTATTGTGCCTTGGGTTGCATTTCCTACTCTCGTTCTCGCCAAAACATTCCCTCCTACTATCGCTTGGTCATTTCTGCTTTTTGCTTCTTGGTGTCAAGGGTTTGCTCTAGTAAGGTTTATGCTACCTATGCATGCAACTACACTGCAACTGTCGGGTGTGCTGGTCAGGGCTACTTTGCATGAAAGTTTCACTGTTGCATTCACCTAGGTAATTTATGGTCTTGGCTCGTTATGCACAGAATGATGGTTCTGTTGCTTGTGTGAGTATATGCTTGTTATTCTTCTACAACTATTTAACTTTTCTTTGCTCCACAGTCACTGTTCTGGTATGAGGTTTTCTTACTGGTAAATCTTAGTGGTTTCTCCATGCATCCAAGTTGCAAAACAATGGCACTCTCCTATCTTTGGCTTATCTTTAGGTAACTTCGTCCGTCCATGATTCACTTTTCTCTCTCTAACATTCTGTTTCTAATGCATTTTCTCCTTTGTCTCAATCGATGTCTGAGATTCGTGGCTCAATGGCCTGCACTCTATCTATGCTATGAACCCTCCAAGTAAGGAAATGTTTCCCTTTCTCATATGCATTCATCCATTTCTTTTTCCTTCCATAGTCGGCAGTTATGCTCAAAGTCTGGTCTTGCTTTTTTTGCAGGTTGTGGGTTTGCAGTTGAGCGTGCTTGGTGTAGTCACCTTAGCTCTTGCTTCGTAGGCTCTGTCACCGTCACCAATTTTTGGTTTTATAGTTAGGGCCTGTAAGTTCTGAGGGTTTGGTATCCTTAATGATTGCTCATTGGTGTCCCTTCGCTATAGTCCAGCATCCTAGTTCATTTTTAATGCAAGATTCCTTAGTTTCTATGCTTGTTGTCTGTAAATTTGTATAATATGGGAGTCGTTTCCCAAAACCCTCATCTAGGGTTTGTTGGTTGTTAGGTTTCTAACTGCTCATAGGTTATGTTCAAACTCTGTTATGTATATTCAGGCACTTCATGTTATAATTGAAAAGAAATTTTAGGGAAAACGTTGGCTTTGAATTACCTTTGTTTTAATGGTGATTATTCGACTGTCTTTTCTCTCGTTCTGGTTTGGATGCCCTCGAACTGTGCCTGTTATCTTGTGGTTGTATTCGTAGTTCCTTCAGTGACCAAAAAGTATTTGACATACTCGTATTTTTTCAGGTGGGTGTATTTGAAATTGAGAAAGTTATATGTGGCTTGTATGACTATGCGTATGTGCTTATTTCACCTAAATTGCTTGCGATTGTTCCTGTAAGTTTCAATGTTGATTTTTCTTCATGGGTTACAAACCCTTGTTTTGAAGATTCCTTACAGTCTTGGTTTTCTGAACTCTATTTCTTTATGAAAAGAAATTAGACAAGTTAGTCTGCATGTGCTGTGTTGAATACTCTGGTTGTTCGGTGAATAGGAAGCAAGAAAGAAAATGTTATGATTACATAGATGGATTCAAATAAATTGTTTGCTCTTTTATTATGAATACTTGTATGCTAAATGCTGAACCTTTTTAATGATTTTTTCATTTATATTTATATCCTTTGTTCACATTTACCTGAACTGTGTAGTTACTTTTTCAGTTGTAATTCTTATTAGTTACATAACTATGCATGTATTCGGTTCTGCTTGTACTGCAAGATTTTACATTAGACATATTTGTCTTTTTCCTGAAAGAACAGTTAACCTATTTTTTGTTAAAGACAAACAAAATGGTGACCCTAACCGACCAAACTGTCCCTAACTAATACTGAGACTAAAAGAAAAACAAATTCCTACATCCTACTTTGACAAACAGAACATAAAGAAAACAATTCGCTAATACAACATTCCACCTTAGTGGAGACCAACACTTGGTCATGGTGCCCTAGCCGGATGCTCCTACATCAGGCTCTCAGGGTAAAAAGAAATCATGACTCTGGTCCATGAGCTTCTCAACTGAAGAACCCGCCTGCTCAGATTTCCTGGCATCAAGCCACAAACTGCCATTAATAGGACGATTCTTCCACTTGACCAGGTATTGCAGATACTCCTGCTGCCGAGTTTGTTTGGCTACCTGAGTGTTGACGATTCTCTCGATCTCAGGGGGCTGAGCGTAAGGCATTTGTATCATCCAAGTTTCACTTCCATCCTTGGTATTCTGTGTAGGCTATGTGGTTCTATCTTCTTCTTCTGGGTCAATAGTATAAGGAAATAGGTCTGCCACGTTAAAGATGGGTGAAATGCCTATCTTTGGTGGCAGTTGTATCTCATAGGAATTCATTGAAAATTTATGGAGGACTTTGTAGGACCTGTCTTCTTATACTTCAACTTGTTGTATGCATCTCTAGGGAAACGTTCCTTACGCAAATGCACGAGGACTTCATCTCCCACATTGAACTGCACTTCCCTTCTTTTCAAATATACTTGATGTTTATACTTTTGGATGTTGTCCTACAATTTAATTTTCACCTGCTAATGCAAATCTCTCATCGCATTAGTGAAATCTTCCCCATTTTCACTTCGCCTTTCTTATTGTTCGATATCTTGCAACTCATGCACCCCATGAGGATGCATGTCGTACAAGATCTAAAAAGGACTACAACCCATGATGTGATTGGGTGAGTCATTATAAGAAAACTCTTCTTGGGCAAGCACTCAATCCCACATCCATGAATTCTCACCAATCAAGCTTCGTAGTAGGTTCCCCAAACTTTTGTTTACCAACTGTATTTGTCTGTTAGTTTGCGGGTGATAAGCAGAGCTATAACTCAACTGTGTATCCATCTTCTTCCACAGGGTGCACCAAAAGTTCCCTATGAACTTCATGTCCCTGTCAAAAAGAATAGACTTAGGAAAACCATGTAGCTTGAAAATCTCTGTAAAGAACAAGTGGGCCATGTGAGTGGCATCATTTTTTTTTTCTGCAAGGGATGAAATGCACCATCTTTGAGAATTTTTCAACTACTACAATTACCGTGTCATAACCCCGATGTGTTTGTTATGAAACCAGCTTAAGGAAAAGATAGAATAGATAGTTCAATGCCTTAAAATTCAGCCTCTTTCAGGGGGCAACCTCCTTTACATTACATAAATGAAAAATTCTTGGATGATTCAAGTGACAAAACCTCCTTTCTATATATAGGAGTCTAAGGAGTCCCAATATAACCTAGCCGACCTAGCAATAATAATATAAAGCCACAAAAATAACAACAAATGGATTCTATGGGGCATAGTAATAACAATATGGGGACAATAGCGGCACAACAATATTAATAAGGGGTACAACTACAATAGTAATGGGATAATCACTAGTATTATAGGGACCTAACATGCCCCTGCTCCTTCAAAAAAATGTAGTCCTCAATGCTTGAGTAGTTATGGATGCTTCTGTATAAAATTCTCATCCTCCCATGTGGAATCCTCAGTAGATAAGTTCTTCCACATGACAAGATACTCTAAAATTAATCGATTTTGTAGCTATCGAGTTCTTCTTTCTGTGACTGCTTCTGGTTCCAACATAATTTTTCCTCCCTCGTCAAGTTTTAGAAATATTGTTTGAATTGGGATCTT
Organism: Pinus taeda; assembly: GCA_000404065.3. NCBI lineage: Eukaryota > Viridiplantae > Streptophyta > Pinopsida > Pinales > Pinaceae > Pinus > Pinus taeda. Next base: position 449,401 of record APFE031417785.1, on the reverse strand, counting down.
ATCGCCTATAACCTTCTTTAAACATGAAACATGGAAAACTGGGTGCAATCGAGAAGCTGCAGGAAGCTCCAATTTGTATGCCATAGTACAAATCTTTTGCAACACCTTGTATGGACCATAATACTTTGTTGATAATTTATTATCCTTCTTAGCTTGCTTGAGGGACATTTGCTTATATGGTTGTAGTTGTAGGAATACCCAATCACCTACATCAAAACTTCTTTTGTTGCGATGTTGATCTGCCTGTTATTTCATTCTATTATGTGCCCACACGAGGTTATCCTTTAAGAGTTGGAGGACTTGTTGTTGATGTTCGATGTGATGTTCCACTGCTTGAACCTTAGAAGTTTCTCTTAAATATGATGTGATGGATGGTCGCTGATACCCATAAAGTGCCATAAATGGGGTCATTCTTGTTACTGTATGGAAGGAAGTGTTATACCACCGTTTAGCTAGAGGCAACCATTTGACCCATTGTGCCTGTTTATCAGATACAAAGCAATGAAGATATCCTTCCAAACATTTGTTCACTATATCAATTTTCCCATCATATTGAGGATGATAAGATGAGCTATGAGCTAACTGAGTACCAAGACAAGAAAATAATTTTGTCAAAAAATTTCCAGTGAAAATGGGATCTCTATCACATAGAATAATCTTTGGGTTTCCATGTAGCTTTTGAATTGTTTCCATAAATGTAGTAGAAACTATACTAGCTTTAAATGGATGTGATAGTGCACAAAAGTGTGCATACTTGGTAAGTCTGTCAACTACCACCATGATTACACTGTTTCCCCCAGACTTGGCTAAACCTTTGATAAAATCCATTGAAACCTCCTCCCAACTTTGGTTTGGAATGGATAAAGATTGTAATAGACCCGGTGTCTTAATTGTTTCAACTTGATTTTGTTGGCAAAACAAACATTCTTCCACAAACTTTTGAATATCTGATTTAAAACCATCCCAAAAAAATTCCTTCTTAACGCTGTGGTAAGTTTTTAAAAATCCCGAGTGCCCTCCTAAGGGAGAAGTGTGCAATTCCATAAGAATCTTTTGTTTTAGCTAGGAATTCTTACAGAGTATAAGCAATATTTGTACCAAAACGATCATTTTCCAGCAAATGTTACGACATACTGATTTGTTGTAATTTCAAATAAGTGCCCACTTCTTCATCATTCTTCCATTCCTCCTTTGCTTCATTTATCCAATCTGGTTGGATAATAGAAATGGCGCACAATAATGCTTCCACATCCTCATCCTTTCTTGACAGTGCAACTACCACCACATTTTGCTTCCCTTTTTTGTAGATCAAAGTCATAACCCAACATCTTTGTGACCCAATTTTGTTGTTCTTCAGAGGATAATCTTTATTCTAAAAAGTATTTAAGGCTATCATGATCCTTTTTTACCTTGAAGTGTCTTCCGATTAGGTAGGGTCGTCATTTCTTAAGTGCATGGAGTATTGCCAACATTTCCTTCTCATAAATAGCTTTGTGTAAAAACTTTCTCTTGATTGGAAAACTTTCAAAACCAATGGGTCTTTCATCTTGCATTAAAACAACACCAATTCCATTTCCTGAAGCATCGCATTCCATAATAAAGGTTTTTGTGAAGTCTGGTTTAGCTAAGACAGGTGCTTGGCACATTGCCTCTTTAAGATGTTCGAAGGCCTTTGTTGCTTCTGGAGTCCATGAAAATGCATCTTTCTTCAATAATGTTGTTAGAGGTGTTGCTATTCTCTCATATTTCTTAACAAACTTGCGATAATACCCTATCAACCCAAGAAATCCTCGCAGATGCTTTATGGATGTGGGGATTTTCCATTCCTTAATGGCTTTATTTTTGCTAGGGTCTACCTTAACTCCTTCATGAGATACAATATGACCCGGATATTCCACCTCTTGTACTCCAAAGAAACATTTGGATCTTTTTGCGTAGAATTGTTTCTCCTCCAATAGTTGTAGCACCCTGTCAACATGTTCAACATGATCCTTCCAAGACTTGTTGTAGATTAGTATATCATCAAAAAATACTAACACAAATTTTCTAAGGAATGGTTTGAAAATTGAATTCATCAAACCTTGAAATGTTGAAGGTGCATTGGTAAGGCCAAAAGGCATGACCAAAAATTCATAATGACCCTCATGAGTTCTAAATGTTGTTTTCGGAATGTCTTCAATCTTCATTCTGATTTGATGATATCCTGAACGAAGATCCAACTTGGTGAAGTAAATTGATCCATGCAATTCATCCAGTAATTCATCAATGACAAGAATGGGGAACTTATCTTTAATAGTGAGCTTGTTGAGCTCCCTATAATCTGGACACATGCGCCATGATCCATCCTTCTTGTGCACCAATACTACTAGAGCAGAGAGAGAACTTTGACTCGATTGAATTATACCAGCCTCTAGCATTTCTGCAACCATATGTTCAATTTCACTCTTTTGGGCATAGGGATATCTGTATGGCCTGATGTTTGGAGGAACACTTCTTGGAATCAGATGAATAGCATGATCATGATCATGAATAGGTGGGAGACCTTTGGGAGTCTCAAATACCTTCGAATGATTTTCCAAGACTTTTTGGAGATCTGGAAAAATAGATTATTCCAATGTGGAAACATCTAGCGAACATAATTGTAGAATTACACCTTTTTGTTCCTTTATTAGAAGCTTTGTCATACTGTTAGAGCTTATTATCTTTCCCGATTTCCTTGCAATACCCCTTAATTTAGCTTCCTTTCCTTCCACAGAAAATTTCATGAAAAGTTCTTGAAAATTAAAAGCTATTGTAGCCATTGGACTCCTAATACAACATCAGTACCTCCCATTAGAATGGAAAGCATTGGGCTAGTCAATACATATTCTCCCATGGATAGCTTAATATTATGGCACTTTCCAGAACAATTTATTGTTCCTCCATTTGCAACCATCACTTGACACTCTGGTGCTGGATATAAGAAGCAATTCAATTCTTTTGCTACCTTACAATGAATAAAATTA
>APFE031417785.1:424301-446386 GCA_000404065.3 Pinus taeda | reverse complement strand
CTTCAATAATGTTGTTAGAGGTGCTGCTATTCTCCCATAATTCTTAACAAACTTGCAATAATACCCTGTCAACCCGAGAAATCCTCGCCGATGCTTTATGGATGTGGGGATTTTCCATTCCTTAATGGCTTTAATTTTGCTAGGGTCTACCTTAACTCCTTCATGAGATACAATATGACCCAGATATTCCACCTCTTGTACTCCAAAGAAACATTTGGATCTTTGCATATAATTGTTTCTCCTCCAATAGTTGTAGCACCCTGTCAACGTGTTCAACATGATCCTTCCAAGACTTGCTATAGATTAGTATATCATAAAATACTAACACAAATTTTCTAAGGAATGGTTTGAAAATTGAATTCATCAAACCTTGAATGTTGAGGGTGCATTGGTAAGGCCAAAAGGCATGACCAAAAATTCATAATGACCCTCATGAGTTCTAAAGGTTGTTTTTGGAATGTCTTCAGTCTTCATTCTGATTTGATGATATCCTGAACGAAGATCCAACTTGGTGAAGTAAATTGATCCATGCAATTCATCCAGTAATTCATCAATGACAGGAATGGGAAACTTATCTTTAATAGTGATCTTGTTGAGCTGCCTATAATCCAGACACATGCGCCATGATCCATCCTTCTTGTGCACCAATACTACTGGAGCAGAGAAAGAACTTTGACTCCATTGAATTATACCAGCCTCTAGCATTTCTGCAACCATACGTTCAATTTCACTCTTTTGGGCATAAGGATATTTGTACGACCTGATGTTTCGAGGAACACTTCCTGGAATCAGATGAGTAGCATGATCATGATCATGAATAGGTGGGAGACCTTTGGGAGTCTCAAATACCTTCGAATGATTTTCCAAGACTTTTTGGAGATCTGGAAAAATAGATTATTCCAATGTGGAAACATCTAGCGAACATAATTGTAGAATTACACCTTTTTGTTCCTTTATTAGAAGCTTTGTCATACTGTTAGAGCTTATTATCTTTCCCGATTTCCTTGCAATACCCCTTAATTTAGCTTCCTTTCCTTCCACAGAAAATTTCATGAAAAGTTCTTGAAAATTAAAAGCTATTGTAGCCATTGGACTCCTAATACAACATCAGTACCTCCCATTAGAATGGAAAGCATTGGGCTAGTCAATACATATTCTCCCATGGATAGCTTAATATTATGGCACTTTCCAGAACAATTTATTGTTCCTCCATTTGCAACCATCACTTGACACTCTGGTGCTGGATATAAGAAGCAATTCAATTCTTTTGCTACCTTACAATGAATAAAATTATGGGTACTTCCTAAATCAATCAACATTATTACCTTTTTCTTCTTGATTTGTCCTTTTATCTTGATGGCTTGAGGAGTGGTAATTCCTGCCAATGCATTACAAGATATTGTCAGATTCATTTGTTCTTCACCTAGGCTTTGTTCCTGGAGTATATCCTCTTCTTTTGACCTTTCTTGATCCTTTTCTTCTTCCTCTTCGCAATCTATGTAGAATAATTTCTTCTCAGCACACTTATGACCTTTAATGTATTTTCTATCACAACTGTAACAAAGCCCTTTTTCTATCTTTTCTTCCAATTGTTGTGGTGTCAACCTTATAGGTTGTGGAAGACTAGCAGCAACAACACTTTCATCTTTATAGTTGTGAGTGGTATGCTTCCTGATTGCCATAATTTTGCTTTCCATTTTTCTTGCTAACCTGAATGCGTTCTCTAATGAATCAGGTTCCCAAAGGTGAACATCATGTTGGATATTGTCCTTTAAAGACCCTATGAACACATCAATCATATGCTCCTCTGGAATATCTCTTACCCTTATGTTCAATTTTTGGAACTCCTCAACGTGCTCCATTATTGAACCCTTTTGTTTGAGACTTATCAATTGGCTAAAAAAAGTGTTGATTTTTGTATCCTCATAATGTGCTATTAATTCTTCCGTAAAAATTGCCAAGTGATAAATTGTTTATGAGAGCAAAGCCATTGATACCATACAAACTGATTTGGTTCCAAATATAAAGTTTCAATACGTACCTTTTGTGTGTTTTGCACATTATTGGGATCGAAAAATTGCTCCATATATAATATCCATGTTGCAGGATCCTTGCCATCAAACTTCCTCATATTGATTTTTGGAATATGGTGCGTCTTCAATCCAACATTAGAGTCTATCAAATCATGATTAACATTTCCTTTGTTTGCATCATGAGTTTCCTTTACTCCCCTTTCACCATTAGTAAGTATTTCTTGTATAAAATTTGTCAAATCTACCTTCAAATCTATCTTCAAATCGTCAATCTTGGCTTCCACACCCTTTATCTTAGATTCGATGCCATTTATCTTAGCTTCTGTTAGCTTTTGTGAGCATGATATTTGTTGCACTTGGTCTTGTAATTTTGATATATCATGTAGCATTTCTTTCTCTTCTTCATGAGTCATGCTATATCCTTCAGATTTTACTAGGTGTTTGAATTTTCTTTCCTTGGGGCATCAGTTACTGATACTAATTCTCTACTATGCACTTTGAATTCCTTAAAAATAATTTTTCAAACGAAGCTTAAGCAAAAATTTAAAAAATCTACACAATGTTTTTCACTTTGTAGGAGCTCAATATTGCCTCTGATGTATCTCTGTAATTTTGGATCATCTAGTTCTGAAATTGTGACCTCTTCTAGCCTTTTTTGTCCTCTTTACAATTCCACCAGTCAAATCCCAATTAGATTCTCCAATGAAGAGTTATGCCAAATCTCCCACAGTGACCTGATTATAAACTAATTCAGTAGAGCGAACTTGTACGACGTGCCACGTGTCCCTATTTCGACCTTTGGCTCTGAAAAATATATATAAGAAACTACAGTCCGTCCTCTTTCTGTACCTTCTTACAAAATTTCAATCCGATGCTCAGAGAGAAAGTTATGATGACTTTCCCCAAGTCACCTATTTGGAATGTAATTCATGAGTCTGCAAAAATACTAATTTCCTCAAATCATATCTCCGCAAATATAGCGCGAAAAGATTTGAAATTCGGACCCAAGGTTCAGTACGATTGCATCTCAAATGGGTTTATTTTTTCGCTTTTGAAACATCATAGAAACAAAGTTATAGCGAAAATTCCACGATGACTTGTTTGGAGCAGCGAAACCCAAGAATCCAAAGCTCTGATACCAAATGTTATGAAACCAGCTCAAGAAAAAGATAGAAAAGATAGATCAACGCCTTAAAATTCAGTGTCTTCAAGGGGGAAACCACCTTTACATTACATAAATGAACAATTCTTGGATGATTCAAATGAAAAAACCTCCTTTCTATATAGGAGTCTAAGGAGTCACAATATAACCCAGCCAACCTAACAATAATAATATAAAGACACAAAAATAACAATAGAGGGATTCTATGGGGCACAGTAATAACAATATAGGGACAATAGGGGCACAACAATATTAACGAGGGGTACAAATACAATAGTAATGGGGTAATCACTAGTATTATAGGGACCTAAAATTGTCCTTGGTAGACCCAAGACAAAGTCTAAGCCAAATGAGTCCCATTGTCTTCTTGGAACAGGAAATGGTATATACAGTCTCATGTTTTGCCTGTGACCCTTCGCTAACTAGAAAACTTTAAATCTGGTCATGAATTGCTGTACATCCCTTCTCATTCTTGGCCAAAAGTAAAAATGGCTAAGTTGTTCTAGTGTCTTACCTATGGTGAAATGTCTGACTAGACCTCCACTGTGCTTCTTCCGAATAACATTCTCTCTCATCGAGCAGTCAAGAATGCATAGCTGTCCTCCTCTAAACAACAGTTTCTCCTGCAAGTTATAGTCCAACCATGGAATATTATCTTTCACCAAGGGATTTTGGCATGCCTCGTAGGCCTCCTTAAAATCTGTGTCAGTCTAGTATAAATCTTTCAAGTGCTCAAAACCCAGCACTTGTATAATACTCTCCTGCAAAAGTAAGGCCCTCCTACTCAATGCATATGTCACCTTGTTGGCCTGCTCGCTAATGTGTTTCAATGCAAAGGTGAAACTCTACAAATATTCCACCCACTTGGCATGTTTGTGATTCAACTTGTGCTGTTGCATGACATACTACAGTGCTAAATTATCCAAAAAAAACACAAATTCATTTTCCAACAAATAATGTCTCCAATGCTTCAGTGGTTGGATGACAACATAGAACTCCTTATCGTAGGAAAAATATTTTTGCCTACTTTCATTTAACTTCTCGTTGAAAAATGCAACAGGTTTATCCTGCTGGCTGAGTACAGGTCCAATAGTTGTACCACTAGCATCACAATAAACCTAAAAGATCTTTTTAAAATTTGGCAATCTTAGGATTGGTCTCTCTGTGATATTTTTCTTTAGTAGCTGAAAAATCCTCTCCGCTACATAATTCCATCGAAAAGGTTGACTGGCCTTTTTGATAGTGTCCAACATAGGTGCATAGATTTCACTAAAATTTCTTATGAATTTCCGGGAAAAACTCGCCAGCCCATGAAAACTAAGTACCTCGAATAAGCTTTTCCTGGATGGCCAATTGACTATCACTGCAATCTTCTCTGGATCCATCTTCAACTTGTTTTCTGGTATTACAAAGCCCAAATAAATCAACTCTTTTTGCATAAAAGTACACTTTTTCAGATTTATCAGCAACTTATTCTGTTGCAATTTTTCCAACACTTTCCGAACATGTCGAAGGTGCTCCTCCCTTGTCTTGCTGAAAATTAATATGTTGTCCAGGTATACTATCACAAATTTTTCGATGTATTCTTTCAGCATTTAATTCATTAACCACATAAAGGTACTGGGTGCATTTCTCAGTCTGAATGGCATAAGCAGCAACTCATACAGTCCCTCATTAGTGTTGAAGGTTGTCTTCCACTCATCCCCCTCCCGAATTTGGATCTGATGATACCCACTCCTTAAATCTATCTTAAAAAAATATGTTGCCCCACTTAGGCAATCCATCATGTCGTCCATCTGTGGCAGTGGAAACCTGTATTGGATGGTGATTTTTTTGATGGCCCTCGAGTCTATGCACAACCGTCATTCTCCTCCTTTCTTGGGAATGAGAACCATTGGAACTGTGCAAGGGCTCAAACTCTCCCTTATCAATCCTTTGTCTAGCAGTTGTTGCACCTGCTTTCTAATCTCTTCATTGTCTTTGGGGCTCATCTGATATGCTTCCTTATTTGGAAAACTTGCTCCAAGTATGAAGTCAATATGGTGACTTCTGCTTCTTTTGGGGGGCAGTTTATTTGGAAAATCATTTACCACTATATCAGTAAACTCCTGCAACATCTGTTGAATTTCTGTGGGAAAAACTAACACCTCTTTGTGTAGTAGTATCGTCTTTTCTCTTCTTATAATAGCATATCTTACCTCATTGTCCTCAACTTCTTTTAGAAACTATTTTTTGCTTACCAACAATACTCTTGTCTCACTTGTCCCTATTGTTTCTTCCTCCTTGATGGGCACAAGCGTGTGCTTGATCCCATCCTTGACAAACTTATAACAGTTTGTCTTCCCGTCATGTACCACTTTCCTGTCATACTGCCATGGCTTGCCTCGCAGTATGTGACATACCTCCATCAGCATTATGTCACAAATGACCTTATCCTTATATCTGCCTATAGAAACTACACTTCGCATTGCTCATCTACCAGCAACTAATGGCCTTTTTGCAGCCATGAAACTTTGTAAGGGGTGGGATGTTTGAACCACTTCAACCCCAACTTCTCCACCATCTTTGTGGCCACCAAGTTATCTGTACTACTACTGTCAATAATTAGCTTACAACACTTATCGCGTGACTTACAAACCGTCTGAAACAAAACTTTCCACTGAGTTTGTTCGGTGGTTTCTTTGGCTAGTTTTAACAACACCTTGTTCAAAACTAGGGCTTCCCCTATTTCTGGAGCATTTTTTGCTTCTTGGGGAGGTGCCTCTGCTTCTTTTGGTTGTGCAACATACACACCCCTCTGTCCAACTTGGTCTACCTCAACACACTCAAATGATTTGTGCCCCCACTTATGACACCTATAACATTGATAACCAACTCCTCTACCTCGGCCATTTCCCCTGCCTCGCTGATATGGCCTACCACCTATCATATTTTCACCTTTTTCTGCTGATCCAGTAGCTTTAGAACTTCTACCGTCCTAATTACTAGTAGCAATCCGCCCTCTACCATAGGACTGGCCTCTTCCTCTGCCAGTTCCTCATCCTCTCCTGGCATTTTACTTTCTAGTAATTTTCTCTTCAGCTTTCATAGCACTTTGATATGTTTCTTCAATGTTCTTTGGAGAAAGAACACTAATTTCATCTAAAATTTCTAGCCTTAAACCATTTACATACATGGTTGTCTTCTCTGGGGTATCCTCTATATAATCGGCCCTTAATTTCACTCGGTAAAACTCCTTAGTGTATTCCCTCACTGTCATCCCCTTCTGTTTCAGATTCTGCACTTGCCTATGTACTGCAATCTTGTAGTCCTTAGGCAAAAATGTTCCTTTCAACTTGGCCAGCATCCTTGACCAGTTTTTTAATGGCAACTTGTTCAATCTCCTTCACTCTGTTTGGACACTGTCCCACCACAGTGTTGCGTGTCCCTTCAACTTTGTCGCAACGAACTTAACTCTGCAGTCTTCATGACTAACCTCCTCACACTCGAAATAATTATCCAGCTTGCTGATCCAATCCAACAAAACCTCTGTGGACAAGCTACCATTATAATTTGGGAGTTTTGGTTTGGGTTTACTGCTTGCCATTAAGACTGACCTCAATAGTCTCATTTTCGAGCCCTCTCCATCTGATCCATATATTGTCGCTTCAACTTCCTCTTCATTATCATCACCTATCTCTAGATACCTTCTTCTCCTTGCTTCAACTACCTCCAAATCGACAATAAGACTCCTGATCTCCTCTCTCAGTCCTTCCTCTGCTATCCTCTGAACACCTCTTCCACGACCTCTCCTTGCTACCTCCATTTCTCCAGCCAATTCCAAATCCTGCTCTGATACCACTATGATGGGACGAGCCTAATACACCACATAGTTTCGCACAATAGATTTGATTTAGAACACTGTTTATGTTAATCACTAATTCAATGATTTAAATAATGATTAAATTGTGGATTAAATTATAGTTTGTGACTTGAACTCGGATATTTCTAGAATTTGACGTGGTGGCAATTATGACTGTAGTTATTATGTTGTACTACACCTTGGGTTGTGTTTCTCACTCCTCGTTCTCGCCAAAACCTTCCCTCCAATTATCGCTAGGTCATTTCTGCTCTTTTCTTCTTGGTGTCAAGGGTTTTCTCTAAGAAGGTTGATGCTGCCTGTGCATGCAGCTACACTGCAATTGTTGGGCACGCTGGTCAGGGCTACTTTTCCTGAAAGTTTGGCTCTTGCATTCACCTGGGTAATTTATGGCCTTGGCTTGTTATGGACAGAATGATGGTTTTGTCACCTGTGTGAGTATACGCTTGTGATTCTTCTGCAGTTGTTTAACTTGTCTTTGCTCCACAGTCAGTGTTCTGGTATGAGATTGTCTTGCTGCTAAATCTCAGTGGTTTTGGCATGCATCCAGGTTGCAAAACAATGGCACTCTCCTATTCTCGTCTTCTCTTCATGTAACTTCATCCATCCATTATTCACTTTGCTCTCTCTGTCATTCTATTTCTAATGTCTTTGCTCCTTTGTCTTAGTCGATGTCTGAAGTTCGTGGCTCAATTTCCTGTGCTTTGTCTACACTGCAAACCCTTCAGGTAAAGAAATGTTTCCCTTTCTCATATGCATTCATCCATTTCTTTTTCCTTCCATAGTTAGCAGTTATGCTCACAGTCTGGTCTTGGTTCTTTTGCAGGTTGTGGGTTTGTAGTTGGGTGTGCCTAGAGTAGTCACCTCGGCACTTGCTTGGTAGGCTCTGTCACCATCACCAACTTTTGGTTTTAGAGCTATGGCCTATAAGTTCTAAGGGTCTGGTTACCTCAATGCTTGGTCATTGGTGTCCCTCGGCTGTAGTCCAATATCCTAGTTCGTTTTTAATTTAGGCTTCCTTAGTTTCCATGGATGTTGTCTGTAAATTTGTATAAGATGTGAGTCATTTCCCAAAACCATCATGTAGGGTTTGTTGGCCATTAGGTTTTTGATTGCTCATAGGTTACATTTGAGCTCTGCTATGTATATTCAGGAACTTCATGTTATAATTGAAAAGAAATTTCAGGGAAAATGTTGGCTTTGAATTATCTCTATTTTAATGGTGATTATTTGATTGTTGTTTCTCTCGTTCTAGTTGGACGCCATCGAACTGTGCTTCTTATATTGTGGTTGTATTCCTAGTTCCTTCAATGACCAGAAAGTATTGTAGACATACTTGTATTTGTTCAGGTGGATGGATTCGAAAATGAGAAAGTAATATGTGGCTTGTATGATTGTGCGTATGTGCTTAATTCACCCGAATTTCTTGCAATTGTTCCTGTAAGTTTCAATGCTGATTTCTCTTCATGGGTTACAAACCCTCATTCTGGAAATTCGCTGCAGTCTTGGTTGTCCGAAATCCATTTCTTTAGGAAAAGAAAATAGACAAGCTAGCCTACACGTACTGTGTCGGATACTCTGGTTGTTCGTTGATAGGAAGAAATAAAAAAATGTTATGATTACATAGATGGATTCGAATAAATTGTTTTCTCTTTTATTATGAATACTTTTATGCGAAATGCTGAACCTTTTTAATGATTTTTTCATTTACATTTATATCCTCTATTCACAGTTACCTGAACTGTGTAGTTACTTTTTTCAGTTGTAATTCTTATTAGTTACATAACTATGCATGTATTCGGTTCTACTTGTATTGCAAGATTTTACATGAGACATATTTGTCTTTTTTCTGAAAGAACAGTTATTTACCTATTGTTTATTAAAGACAAACAAAATGGTGACCCTAACCGACCAAGTTGTCCCTAACTAATACTGAGATTAAAAGAAAAACAAAGTCCTACATCCTAATTTGACAAACTGAACATAAATAAAACAATTCGCTAATACAACTTTCCACCTTGGCGAAGACCAACACCCAGTCATGGTGCCCTAGCTAGATGCTCCTGCATCACAAAAACATCTGGTTAGGTGGTTGAAATTGACTACAAAGATTAGCAACATCATTGAAGGAAATTGGGATAGGTAGCAGTATGCTAGTAAATCACTTCAAGGGCAATGCCATGGTGGGACACTGGTGCTCAATAGTGTCTACTGATTTCCATGAGCATGATATGACCAATATGATGGTTTTAAAGTAGGTATATTCCTTGCTTGTTGACCTTTCGATGTGAGGAAGCCTTGCCAAGGGATGGTTCGCTCGGGATAGGGGATGTCGGGGAACTTGGAAGGTGAGTGACTGCATGGAAACGTTTGACCGGATTTCCCGAGGGACTATGTAGCAGAGAAGGGAATGCTGAGTTTATATTTTTTTTTGGTAATTAGCATTTCCATATGGAATTATATGCACATTAGGAGTGTTCCCTAGAATAAGAAGTCGGTAACTGTTAACTGAGAAGACAAGTAGTGTTGGATTGTAGTGCTTGACATTGAATGGAGTTTTCACTTTGGAAGTGGATCCTCAACTTATTGGGAATGATGTGGATGCTGGTATTACTTTGAGGGTGGAGGTGTGAGCCTCTAGATTCAATTGTTGTGGATGTAGGCATAGTATCCTTTTATTTTCCAGTTGAGAAAATGTGCATATGTATATATGTGTGTATTATTGTAAATATTGTATTGAGATGGATTTATAAATCTCCATAGATAGTATGATTATTTAATGGGTGAAGCAAATGTGTATGTGAGTATATGTGGTTATTATTGTAAATACTGTAATGAACTGAGATATAAAGTTCCATGGGAAGTATGTTTTTTTTAGCAGTCTTGTTGATTATATGTGTCATGGAACACTGAGGGTGGTGTTCCCCCAAGGGGGATGGTTTTGTGACAATGTTGGTTAAAAATACATGAATGGTGGGAAAAACATCCTAGTGGGTGTTCATTTCATTTATTATGGCTAAAGGAAATTGACAAAGGCAATGGATAAGGCTTTGGAAAGGAAAAATGGCATTTTTGGCATATTTAATTATGAAAATAATGGAAATTAGGAGAAAAGGAAGGTGAAAGGTCAGAGATTGCATGTGAGGAGGAAAATGAAGGAAAATAATGGAAAATGAAGAAAATAGAGGCCTCATTGATGAAAATACTTCTGAGGATCAGTTGGCAAGATTTTTCTTAGGTTTTTCTTTGGAAAAAGAAAGGCAAAGAATGCAAGAAGAAGGAAGGATCAAGAAAGGAAGAGTAGGATAGAGCAACTACGACATGATTCTTTATAGGTATGGATTTTCATGTGGATTTTCCTTGCTAGATTTGGCATGCATGGTATTGCATGTGGTTCTTTACTATTATGGCATGGGTTCTACCAGCAGTGACAATGTTTTTAGCATAGCGTTTCCATTTCCAAATAGCTACGGTGTGATGGGGTTCTCATGTTTTCGTTGAGATGGATTGTTAGATGGATTTGAAGCTCAATGAGGTTGATCTTCGAATGATAGAGCACATGGACTAGTTGTCCTTGAACATGAGTATCAATCACAGTAAAGCCACTGACCTAGTAATCCCTGAGCCACACTATGGGTTGCAGTAAAGCTAGGATTATGTTGCCTCTGTGGGCTCAGGAATTCTTGCCAGTGAATGGAAGGTTATACGATAATTCCAAGAGGTGCATTTCTCTCCATTAAGCATAGTAATCTTGGGTTAGGATATTTAGTAAAGCGTGGAGAGTGGGTCTTGGTTTAGGGCCTAGTGATCTAGTGTGGATTGTAGTAAAGCCAGAGAGACTAGGAGACATGAAAATTCCTCATGGTGTAGGTGGAGAAATCCAATAGCATCCTTGCTCGTTTGTCTTAGTGATCTGGTGAGCATCATGGTAAAGCATGTTATTACATGTTCATTTTATTGGCCTAGTGATCTGGGATGGATTACAATAAAACCTAGTTTGTATTGATGAGGGTGAGGTGGTTTAGCCTCGCGAAGCTTCAGTTGGTTCTTTTGGTATGAGTTTGACATTCATGCTTAGAATATGGCACAGGGGTGAATGAGTGAAGAGAGATTTGGATTATCCATTCTACGGTCGGGTGGAACGTGACAGTCCCATCCTGGGTTTCGATTTTGCATCATCAATATGAGGTTATTTCTCCTTGTATTTCTATGAGTATTATCCTAGTTTATATGTGGATCATATGGTTGTGATTTCCTTGGTATTTCTGTTTTTATTATGTTGGTTAAGTATATGTTTTATGATAGTGTCTATATATGGATCTCATCATGTTTTTACTTGTAAATGGATGAACAATGCATATATGACATAATAGATGATAATGCAATATATGATATAAGGGAATAATGTTGCATAGTGATTCTTAGATAAGAATGAGACCCCGATGCTTATGTTGGAAATAATACTGAGAGGTGGGTGAATCAGTAGTATCATATTAATAATTTTATTTCCCAAACATATTTATATATGCTACTTCAGTGAAGTGAACTAGCGTGTACACACGACTATGCTTACAGAAATCAATGTATATGCAGAGAACGTGTGATTTAGACAATTTATCATGTGTTGAGCTTAAACCAGTATATCAGAGATTTATTAAACAATGCAGTAAAAGTAGAATAAAACATCACACATAAGCAACACACATGAACACCAAGATTTAGGGTGGAAACCCAATGTGGGTAAAAACCACTTGTTGCTATTGTCTTCGTCTTCTTTTGATAATAAGGAATTTTTTTTACAATCTTGTACTGGTGCAGACTCATACTAGTATGCAGGATTCTACCCGCAGAAGGTTACAACCTTCTCTCATTTTCCATCTTCTACTGGAAGGGAGCTACAATCCCCTAGCTCTTGTACTAGCCAATATGTTTACTAGTACATAGAAATCCACTCTTCCCCCAGGGATCACGTTTCATGAATTTTCAAACTGGATACTCCTGGATCACGACACCATAAGCTGAAGGCCACGTTTCATCAAATTTTCAGGCTGGACCCATCAAATCCTTTTAAACTTAAGCTACATAAAACAATATTCAGTTAATCTGAACAATCAGATCACTGACACGAAAACACTGTGTTGAACCCAGGACCCTGCATCATCATCTAGAACCAGATGTAACCTCAAAAATCATGCATTATAGTGCATACGCTACTTGGTTGAACCCAGCCTGCGTCTATATGCTACCTCCTTTAACCCAACATGCGTATATCTCTAAAGGTACTGAAACATAAACTTTTGAACCACAGACTGTACCAATCAATGACATTCTGAAGATCTATTGTCATATTACAGAGTTCAAAATAGATAGTAGCAAGGATCACCCTTCCTTCTCAATCAATCAATCTGTTAGACTCCATTTTTTTATACAACGATTCTACGTTTAGATCTAAGAGGAATTCATTGACAAACATCAATAAAAAAATAGAATTTGATCAGAAAGATCAGTCAGATTTGAACATAAGCTTTTCTTTTTGTATACGCTACTTGAAAGAGTCGAACTTGTGTGTACACATGCTTTGGCCAAGATGAACCTACGTACAGATCTGCAAATTTTGACTCAGAACTTTGTTGCAATTTCATACATCAGACAAACCTAGATCATGATAGATAACAAGTAGAACTGGCACAAAACATCAGATCTAGTCTCAACCAATATCAAATCATTCAAGAATAAGTCATTTCAAGTCTCATGATTCCTAATCCAATGTTGAACTCAAGGTACACATGAAAATTTTAGATCCAGTCCCAAGCATAACCCTGTAACATAATATATACTTCAGATAGAATTATTCCTTATAATCTCATTGCTTGCACAGCTTGGCCTAGTGATCATTTCCTCATATACCTGTAGACCTTTCTCAATACCTTGGACCAAAACCACTTAGGACCAATACCTCCAACCAAATGCCTCAGACCAATTACCTTGGACCAAAATACCTTTGATCAAATACCTTGGACCAAAAGCTCGGTTTTCCAACATGTATTCACTTTTCCTCTTGTGAAAGTGCATGTATACATTACACACCACTTTTGTTCTATTAAATTGCATGTATATGTGCCTTGGACAAAGTGAACCAGCGTATACCTCTCTTTCTTCATTCTTGAGTCTGATCTGTAATCCTTTGTTGTTGACCTGCTGCACTATGAACTTTCATTCGAGTGAGTTTCCATCAAGGACAACACCTGTATCATAATGGCAATAGCTTAAATATGTTGTTTACACCTGTAGATTACATACTCGTGATATGTTTGATGAAATGCCTGTCATGGCTAATAAGGGTCGAGTTAAGGGATTGTTCAAGTATTTTCATTTGCATAATTATTTCCTTGTTATCTTTTTGTTCTGAGGGTTTCATTCAGTTCTGGGAAATGAGCAAGGCTTTGTGCCTACAAAAGTGGCTAAAATCCCGGGGACACTCGCACAACACTAAGCAAAATAGTTCCTAGACATTGGCATACCTTTTCATGAGACCGCCCAGAGACTCCTAGACATTGTTAGTCCCATAGCATGGGAATGTCCAAAGGTGAAGTGGTATAAAATCTTAGTGGGACACAGGGGCTAGCTACCTAAGTGGTTTGGATGGTTCCTGGGAGTCTTATAGCTGATGTGGAAGGTTTGTATGTTTTGTTTCCATCGATTCCACTTCCTTAAGGTCACATAGGATGCTGAATCCAATCAAGTGGCCTCTCTTAACTTGTTTATCCCGGTCGACCAATTACTTGGGTAGACATGGGAGATAGTTGATTAGATGCAGGCTATGTATCCTTCATTATTTTCCAATTGAGGTAAAGCAATTTTGGTATATGTACATATTCATGTATATTTGTTATTCTAAATACCACAATGAGTTATGGGCCTCCTAAGAAAAATGTACAACCAAAATAAACTATATAAGAACAAATAGGATCCAAGATGATGATGTCAACAATTGGGGATGATTCACCATTTTTGGAGTAAAAAAGTAAAAAGATTAAAAAATAATAAAATAATGAAACTACTTTTTCAACTCATATTTTAAACTTATCTCCCTAAGGTTTTACTCAAATTTCAAGTTCTAGTACTCGTTGGATGTAAAAGTTAGTTCCTCATCCAAGGAGTTACCCATGTTAAATACTTTCTATTGTCCCTTCTACACGAAAAGTGAGAAATACATTTAAAAACACGATTGCAATCATGTTTTTCATGTATTTCTCATTTTTTGTGTAGCAAGGTCCATCAAAAGTATGTAGCATAGGTACTCCTTGGATGAGAAATAAAATTCTTTATCTAGCGAGTGTTGCTGCTTGAAATTTGAGTAAACCCATAGCGAGATATGTTGAAAATATGAGTTGAAAAATAGTTTTTTCCTTTTTCCCTCTAACATTTGATGATGTAATGTAATCTTATTTTATTATTTCCACTATTATTTTATCATTTCCTTAGGATACCCATTTTAGACCTCAAAATTCTCTTATGATGGTTATTATGTTATCATGTTTGTCATTATGGTTTTTCTTTTGAGCAGGTTGTTCATTGTAAATAATGCAACGAGATGGGTTATAAAGCTCCATAAGCAGTATGTTTTTCTTATCAATGGATTTTCCTGTTATAGGTGATATATAACACCAATGACAATGTTCCCCTAAAGGGGAGGTGACTATAACAACCACATGTTAAAATTTCATGTAATAAAGTTAATAAAGGTATAATAAGGCCAATGTTAAGGGATACTTATTTCAAGCTAAATGTTGGGAAAAATATCCCAGTGGGCATCACTTGTTGTGTTTAGGGAAATTGGCATTGGAAATGGAAAGGGATTTGAAAAGGAAAAGTGGCATTAATTGGCATTTTATTTATGAAAATAAATGAAAATAGGAGAAAATGGAGGTGAAAGGTCACAAGTTTCATGTGAGGAGGAAAATAAAGGAAAAATGAAGAAATTAGAGCCATTAATAATGAAAAGACATCAGGGCATCAATTGATATCTTTTGTCAGTTTAGTTTAGGAAATAGTCTCTGAGAGGAGAAGAGCATGAAGAGGAGAAGGAAAGAAAACAAGCAAAGGAAGGAAAATGAAAGCAAAGGAAAGAAAGAATCATGTAAGGAAAGGTTGGATCAAGAAACTTCAACAAGAATACTTGCATGTAACATATTACATGTATGGTTTCCTAGATCGTTTTGGCATGCATGACATATGCATTTGTATATTTTGGTTTCTTTGTTGTTAATTGCATGGAATTTTCTAGGTTTTTAAAATGGTTTCAGCCTAGCCATTTCCAGATAGCCATGGTGTGATGGGATTCTTTATCAATTGAGCTATGGAATACAATAAGGTTTTGGATTTGGGTGAGGTGGTTCTAGGAAAATCCCAAGGGTTGAAGGTGGAGATTGTTTTCTCTGGGAAGCCCTCAATGGGTGGGTGGAGACAGGAAAATTCCTCAAGGGATGGTGAAGGAATTCTAAGGCATCCAAACTTGGTTGGATTTTGTGATCTTGGGACCGCTTTTGGTGAGATCACGGTATGGTCAAGGTGGAGATGTTTTAACCTTTGGATTCCATTGGTTGTTTATGGATGGTTTTATCCCATGACATGCCACATTCATGGTTATAATATAGCATGGGAGGGATTAGCTAAAAGAAAGATTTGGTTCAGCCCAATCTATGGCCGGGTGGTATGTGGAGGTCCCTGATTTGGTTGGCTTTTGCATAAGGTTAATATGAGATAAGTTCCTCCTGTTTTGATGAGTAAATGTAATTTTTATCATGTGTCTTTAATGGTTGTTCTCTAATTTTATTTATTTTCTTATATGCTTGTTAAGATCTTGGTTAATTGACAGATCTAAGTATGGCTCTTAACACATTTATATTAATGAATATCTTAATAATGAATGCAATACCTAATTGGTGTCATGACAACTATTGTGCGAAGGAAATGTTACTTCTTGTTTATCCTTATATAAGTTTTCATATCACTATGTTCATATTTTCATTCATGACTTGTAGGTTGCATGTTCACCATGTGTTTAATCGAATGTCAATCCTAGTTGGGAGGTGTTAGGTCAAGTCCTAGTACAAGTTTTGGTTCATAAGAATTGTTTATATGTCATTTATCATTCTTAGAAGTTTCACTGAATTTTGGGTAGAGGCCGAAGTCTTGGCCCTGAAAGTGTGGCTCATAATTTAGATTCGTTGTGATAGAATTGACTGGAAAAGTCCATAGTTCAATGGAGGTAGGCTTATCAGTGCAACTGGATGGCTAAAATTGTTTTCATGCCTTTGAAAGGTAGTGGTTGGGGTTCTAGGTCAGTGAAAATGAGAGTTATCTCAGGGGTTGAAAACCAGGAGGGGTTGAGTTGCTCCAGTAGTTCTTGTAGCACCCGAGGGAAGTCAGTGAGGTCTTAAGTTGTTGACTCCATTTCCTTAAGGTCATATAGGAGGTTGAGTCTTAACATAGTGACTATCAGATCATGTTTACCCTAGGAAAACTGGTGAAAGTGGGTAAATCTCAGATGATGTGATTACATATGGAAAATAATGTACACAAAAATTTAAAGCTGGTAGTTATAATAGTAGAAGAATTTTGGATTATATTCATTCTAAGCTTTGTGGGGCATCTCCTGCAATGTTTTATGGACATGCATTCTATTTTTTAACATTTATTAATCACCACTCCAAGAAATTTTGGGTCTATATGTTAAAAAGAAAGGTTCATGTATTTAATGCTTTTAAACAATTTAAAGCTATGGAGGAAAGGAAATAGGTAATACAATTAAATATTTAAGAACTAACAATGGCAATGAAACTACTTATAATTTGAACAATATTGCAAGGATGAAGTGATTGTTAGACACAAAATTGTTGTCTATACTCAAGAAAATGGTGTTGTCGAACATATTAACAAGAGTCTTAGGGAAAGAGCCAGAAGTATGATAAAAGAAGCTAATCTACATAAGGAGTTATGGGAAGAAGTGGTATCCATTACGTGTTATTTGGTAAACAAATCACTTTAAGTTGTTATTAATTGTAAAATTATCGAAGAGTTTTGGTAATATCATTCTTGTCACTATTCATATTTAAGAATTTTTGGTTGTAATGCCTATGCTATTATCCCAAAGAATCAACATTGTAAGTTAGACCCAAAAGAAAAATGTTATGTCTTTATTGGGTATGAGGATGTTGTGAAAGGATGTAGGCTATAGGATCCTCCTTTGCATAATATATTCATTAGTAGATACATGACATTTGATGAATTGTTTCTTCTAATTCTTCAAATGTTTCCTCTTCCTTTCAACTTTCTGAAAATGGTTGAGCCTCCAACTGAATTTGTTGATTCAGGGATACCTGCCCTATTGAATTTTGTCAACATTTTGTTTTAAAATAGAAGATTCAATAGTAATTCGCTCTTAGGAGGTCTACAAGGAAAATAAAAACACCCAAAATGTATGAATATTGTTCTTTATCTGTTACGTGGATTACTGAGGATGTGGAACCTTCTTCTTATCTAGAAACAATAAGTGATCCAAATAGTGAAAAATGAAAGAAGACTGCTGATTCCTTAGCCAAGAACAAAAATTGGGATCTTGTAGAAATTCCTAAAGGGAGAAGTGATTTCAGATGTAAATGGGTTTACAAATCAAAGAAAAATGTTGATGGAAGTATTGAAATATATAAGGCAAGGCTAGTAGAAAAAGGGTACTCTTAGGTAGAAGGTTTTGACTTTCATGAGATTCTTTCACTAGTCATAAAACTTGTTTCTATTCATACCTTGTTAACACTTACTACATTACTTGAACTTGAGTTAGAACATTTAGATGTTAATACAACTTTCCTTCATAGATATTTGTAATAGGAGATCTATATGGAACAACTAGAAGGTTTTGTCCAAGGTTGTAGGAGGATATTAGTTTGCAAGGTCAAGAAATCATTGTATGGCTTGAGGGAGTCTCCCAAGCAATGGTAGAATAAGTTTGACTTCCTAGTGAGCTAGAACTTCAATACAAGTGAATATGATCATTGGAAGCATGTATTTTAACGATTTTAATCGTATATTCATTATCCTAGTTTTGTATGTTGACGATATGCTTATTGCAAGAAAAAACATTGAAGAGATCAATAGGTTAAAGGCTCAACTTTCTAGAATGTTTGATATGAAAGATACTGGAGTTGAAAAACATACCTTAGGCATGAGACAAGAAAAATGGAAAGCGTTGGTTATCACAACAAAAGTCCGTGGAGGAAATACTTACAAATTTTAGTATGAACAATGGGAAACCTGTCAATGTTCCTTTAGCTTCCCATTTTAATCTTTCTCCAGGTTTGATTCCTAGAATTGATCAAGAAAAGAAGTATATGTCTCATGTACCATATCCAAATGAAGTAGGAAACAATGTATGTGATGGTTTCTACAAGATCTGACATTTCACATGAAGTTACAGTTTTTAGTCGATTCACGATAAATCCAGGAGAAGAGAATTGGCGAGAAATGAAATGGGTGCTTCTTTATTTGAGAGGCACACATGACCATTGTATAATATTTAATGGTTGTGGAGATTAAACCTACATATATTTTCATGTTGATTATGCTGGTGATTAGGAGATGAAGAGATCTACTACATGATATGTATTTACTCTTGCAGGTGGAGCTATTATTTGGATGTCAAAGTTTTAATAAATAATTTCTTTGTCCACTACTAAAGTAGAGTATATAACTACTTTATGTTCTTGTAAAGAGGTAATCTGGCTGAAATGTCTCTTGATGAGCTTGGAAGGATGCAAGAAAAAGTGAATGTATTATGTGACCGTCAGAGTGATTAATTTGGCTACCAATCTGGCTTATCCCATGAATACTAAACATATTGATCTAAGACACTATTATGTAAAGCATGTAATCGATGGAAACAAAGTAGCTCTCAAGAAGGTCCACACACAAGAGAATTATGCAAACATGTTCACAAAATTAGTATTGGTAGAGAAGTTGTGGTGTTGTTTGGCTTCTTTTGGTTTTCTGAAAATATTATGAATGGGCATGGGAATGGAATAAAGGTGGAGATCGTTAAGAATGGCAACAATTAAATGATTGTTACAAATGTAATTACCTCAGTAAATCTAGCTTCATCGTTAATACAGTTGCATAATGATAGGAAGTTATGTAACAATTTCTTCTTATTTTAATGATGTTGTTTGAGAGGCTTGATGTATTGTTGGAGAGTCATTTTTTAACTTGAATAATAAAAATGTCAATCCCTTTCCCTGTGGAGGTTTCCTTCACACATTGTTAAGGTTTTAGGACATAAAATTTTGTTTCTACTTGTGTTAATTTATATTTTGTTTCTTAAGTGCATTTTATTTCTTGTTTATGAAATTAATAGGCTCAAATACCAATAAACTGAAAATTATAAAATTGGAAATATGCCAAAGTGTGCATAACATTCTGAATGATAACTTTGAAATACATGATGATCGATTTGAAATGGAGTACCTATTTGGAGATATTGTCTTCCACAATAATGAGGCCTAAATATGTCTGAAAAGTGTATTTCTTGAAACACTAACTACATGTCTTTAAAATTATGCATCTAGTTGCATAATAATGGAGGGGAAAAATTGGAAGTATCATTGATCTAATCAATTGATACTTTGGAGTCTCCATAAACATATAAATAGTCAAGAAAAATTATTCTAACACATAGTAGCAATCCCCATAATGTTGTGATTTCGGCCCATGTGTTTGTACTAGAGCCACATGACTAGAAAACGTGTACATTTAAATTTTCCTATAGAGAAATGTGTGCCCCACATCCGTTGATCATAGCATTAATTGTGCCATCAAAGAAACCCAATGGAAGCTTGAAACTTATTAGGGCGGAATCAATAAACCTACGTCGAGATTTGATGGTTGATGGGCCATACTCCATGAAGTATGTGTAAATTACATGGCATATCTAGTCAAGGTCGAAAGGTTGTACCTTAAAGATCACTGAGTTGCAGGTATGCCAAATAGTCCAAAAAATGAAAAAGGAGAGGGTTATGAAGGATTTATGTTTAAACAACCAATCGAGAATGCAATATTCAAGAGAAGGGTATATACAAATAAATGAGATAGAAAAGTGCATACACTTTGGTTGACTACCATTTACAGAAATGACTCATTTAATCAATAACCTTTTAAATAAAAAGGAAAATATCAAAAATATGTTTTATTAAAACTAACTTAAAATGATATTTACCCAATCCACATATATTACAATATAAATTGATCTGATAAATTGATGGATCAAAAACACTTGGATGAAACACCAATCCAATCCCCATATCATGGCTTATATCACTCTCTCCTTATCCATTATCCATGACTTCTCTAACATCAAATTCTCTAGCGTTTTCAAACCTTCTTAGTGACATGAAGGTAACATTTTTGTTTTCAAACATGATCGATGAAAGAAAGGTATCAATCTAAGAAAATATATTTTTCCCATTTTATATTTTTAAAATGGTTCAAACTAGAAATATGTAGTTAATGTTTATTTTACTTTATATATATTTTTTTTTATATGAAAAAAATTATTAAAAATATAAATAGAAATTGAGAAAAGAAGAAGAATATTTAAATTAAAAAATACATAAAGTAAAAAAAAAAAAATAAGGTAGGAATTTGAGAATTTTCATATAAATTTTAAGTAAAAAGTGAATGAACATGTGTATCCTCATTAATAGAATTAAGCCAGTGTAATGTAATTATCGGATGATATTAAGAAGTAAATTGAATTGATTTCAAATAATCATTAGAGATATAAAAAACATATCTAACATATTGACAAACAAAAAATCAAAGATATATTATGACGACCCCTAGAAGTTATCAGCCAGTATCGCTAAAGACAAGATTAAATTCATGAAAAAGAAACATGTGTTGAGTCTATAATATAACATGATTAATTATTTTATTGACTATGGTTGGAAAAGAAATGTTAGAGTAAGCATACCCCAGGAAGTTGGAAAGTTATGAGTAGTTACCTACTCAGATCCCTTCTGGAAACAAAACCTCCAAGGAAAGGGCCAAAAGGGTATGAGGAACCTAAGGCATGGAGGAGGGAGGAGTACAAAGGTGAGGGTGAATTGATAGCTAGTTCACTAGTAGAGATTAATTGGGTGTTGTGGCTCAAACTGTGGACCTATTTGCTAAGTCTGGTTGTGACCAGATAGCTTAATAGAAATTGGAAAGATTGTCCCTAATACTGCTTAGGGATAGAAGGCTTGGGAGAGAGATGTAGTGAATGACTGACCTCATGGTTCGAAGGAACATTTCTTAGTATAGGAAGTACAAATTGACAAAAAGAACAAATAAGTAATTTAAAACAAAGTGGTAGAATTTGTGAATTTCAAAGTGAATAAAAAGTTAGAGTTGGACTATTCTTTTTCCCTATCTTTTGTATCTAGTTTTTTTGTGTGAATATATAAATATATTGTGAGGGTGAAATACCCTATAATTTTTCTCACAATCTAAGAAATATTGTGAATAATATGAATTATTTTATGCATTATGAGTTCTTTCAATTATTAAGAACTGATAAAAATGTGTAAGGAATAGCTGATATCTAGTCTAAATGACTTATTGAATAACAAGTGCAGATAGTACAACAATTGAACACCAATAAAGAAAAAGAACACAGAGTTCCAAAAGCAAGGAAATAAATTGTTATTTCTATAGTAAAAATAACCCTGCTGTTAAGCATTATATTAGATAAATACACTGTTTATGAACACGAGAGAAATACCTTGCTATACCATAATCAAATTGTAGAAACCAACATCTAAAGGAAAAACCTAATTTCTAAATCTGCAAAGGAGTCCATTCCTTTCTAGTCTGAAGCATTTTAATGTGTTAATCTTCCAACAAAACAGATCTAAAGAACATAAATATATGATTGTTAACTGGAAACAAATTCCTGTAACCACGTGGATATACCGACAGAGCTTAAAACTCTTCTTAG
>APFE031417785.1:346084-405307 GCA_000404065.3 Pinus taeda | reverse complement strand
AGGAGTCACAATATAACCTAGCTGACCTAACAATAATAATATAAAGGCACAAAAATAACAATAGAGGGATTCTATGGGGCACAGTAATAATAATATGGGGACAATAGGGGCACAAAAATATTAATAAGGGATACAACTACAATAGTAATTGGGTATTCACTAGTATTATAGGGACCTAACATCATCTTTGTTCAAATTATGACTTAAGTAATATATCACATGCTCTTCGTTCGACTCATCTTCCTAAACTAGGAAAATACCAATGGTGGCATCAGACGTTGTTAAGTATAAAAAGTAGTCTCAGTGATAATCGAGAGGATGCAACAATGGTGATTGGGTCAATGCACATTTAAGTGCATCAAAGGATTTTTGAGCCACATCATCCCAAATAAATGGGATGCCATTTTTCAAAAGTTGAGTAAAACCCTTTATCAACTCGGCATAGTTCTATATAAATTGAGGTAGAAAGTTTTCTTTCCCTTGTAAACTTTGGAGTTGGCTTGATTGGAAGGATTAGGTAAATTCAAGATCACCTCAACCTTTAATTGATTGACACAAATACCTTCCTTTGAAACAATAAACCCTAGAAATCAACCAGATTGCACACAAAAAACACACTTATGTGGATTCAAGAAAATATTATAGTAGCGACATATGATAAAAATTTATCTCAAATGCATTTGAAGGTCTTACCATCTCAGTGAATGAGTTGGAAAGTCATCCAAATACAATTTCACAATATGCTCGATATCGTCAAATGTAGAAGACATATCCCATTGAAAAGTTGCTCCTGCATTCTTTAAACCAAATGGGATTTTTCGATAGGTAAAAGTCCTCCATGGGAAAATGAATGTGGTTTTATGCTGATCAACTGTGAGTATGTTTATTTTTTTGTAACTCTAGAACCCGTCCATAAATGAAAAAATTTCATTTCTAACACATTCATTGATGATTTGATCAATATAGGGAGTAGGTTAATTTTCTTTCGGACAAGCCTTATGAATGTCCCTATATGCGACACATACTCTAACGATTCCCTGTTTCTTGGTAAAAGGCACAATATTGGATACCCAATTAGTTAAGGGAGTTGGGTAGATAAAACCTACTTTGAGTAGTTTTTTGACCTCAACTTTAACCACATCAGTTTTTTCTGGGATGCGCTGGAAGTAATCATTGTCTGATAAGCTTGGCATCCAGGTAAGGTTTGATTTCATGTATTACAATGCTTGGATCAATTCTTGGCATTTCCTCATAGGACTAGCAAAAAATGTCACGAAATTCTTGAAATAGGGCCTTGTAAGTTTGAATTTCTTCGATTGAGCATGAGGCACCTATGTGAATATTTTCAACAATCCCTATTTTAATTGAGATTTCAATGGAAATGGTCACAATTATATTCCCCAAATTCTTTTCAGATTTAGATTGAAATATTGAAATGGGTGATTTTGAGCTATTTATTGTCTGAGGTGGAAACATATTCAAAAAATCATTCTCGATTTTGTTAGGGATAGGTAAAAACTATGAACGATTATGGTGATCGTTCCATGGAATTTCATCTAAACTCATAATTTCCAATATACTTTTGTCAGTGGGAAACATATGATTGAAAGGATCTGAGGATGAAACCAATTCTAACCAAGGAAAAGGAGAATAATATTCATTTATTGTATCCACTTGATCATAACATAGTATAGGTCCAACTTCGACCAATCAAAAGGTTGCAATTTAGTTGAGAATCCACAACCTCAACCATGATTGTGACCATTTTTTCCTCTAGCTCTGTAGGAAAATCGTTCAGGATCTCATATGGAAGAAAACCTCTTCCATTGATCCAAATTTAAATAGGAACACAACAAATTACAGATATGACCATAAATACAGAGATGCAACAAAAATAATACTTCATTTCATTGATGTAAAATACTGTAATACGCTTACAAACAAAAATGGAAATAAACTAGCTCGGGCAATGGTAGCTTATCTCTAAGAATAGATGTGGCTACTACATGCCTCTGAACTATGTTACAATGAGGTTTGAAGGCCTATTTATTGTTGAGAAAAAATGGAAAACCCTAAACATCCAAAAACTTAACCGTAGGAGATGAAATGCCAAACTATGGGCCCCGTTTGGGTAAATTGGTACATCAACTTCTTGGGGTGTAACTTTGGCATACAATCTCTGTTTGACACACACAATACCTTGGTAGAAAGATCTATCTGGGCACTACACTTTATGATGTGCAACATTAGTCCGTGGAGAGATGTTTCTCCCAATTTTTCCAAAAAACATCGTTTAGGGCCTCAAAATGGATCCGAAAGTTCAAGACCTAAAAAACTGCTAAAAATAGTAAATTGTGCTACAATTAAGGGAACTAAAAAACTAAAAGAGACAGATGTGGGGGTCCAAGTGGGATAGGCGGGTGGCCACTAACATCCACCTATATCATCCATCAAAGCCTTTTAGAATGGTAGGCGATTGAGTAATGGTCGAAGAACCTAAATATTTCCAACAATAAATCGACATAATGCACTTAGAAGCTCCTTCATCAACAATTGTACAAAATACTCATCTAGTTTTAACAAAAACTGGATTTGAATTTCCAACTAATGAGAGAGTCTTAGAATATGACTCTCAAGATCAAATATAATTAAGTTAGAATCTTATGGATCAATAGCTCCTATAGCTCACAATAAAAGATTTTGTTATGTCAATCATGCTTGCAATACTTCCAGAGCTGACATTATGGAAGGAGACATAGTCAAGTCTTCAACAATGTTGTAATTTTGTGCAGCTCTAGCATGCGGGTTGAAATCTTATTTCTGAATTACACCTCTAGGAGGAGGTCCAAGCATCATATCAGGATTTGGCTTCTCAATCTGTAATGATTCAGAAGGAGAAGGAGGAACTAAATTGGAAGGTTGACCAAGCAAACTAGCCTCATTTCCATTTTTGACAGGATGATTAGACCCATAATATTTGGATCTCATAGCTACTATAACTTCAAGACATCATCAAGATATCTTGTGTAGGAACTTACAGGGTAAGTTCCTCAGATATAACACCGAAGGGCACTACTCACAAAAAGATCACATATCAATACACTAGTATTCTTGACGTGGTTAAAACCCTCAAAGAGGGAAACGATCCATGACCTGAGCTAATGTGGCCACTTCAATAAATTTATTAATGTAAAATAAATAAAATTTACATAAGCTTCTCTCGTGAACGGTCATGTTACAAATGACCCTCCATGCTCTTTAAATAGAGATCATGGACCAATCGAGTGTTAAGCCACAGATCAATTGTCGGTAATATCGAGGAGAGAATGAACTGTCAGATAACTTCATGTGTAGAACATATCGTGATCGTCAAACTGTAAGTTACAAAAGTACATACTAAAGAAACATACTTTACCTAACTCTACATTAGACCAAGTTATACTTAACTATTTCCTATGTGTCAGAATATCCTAACATCCCCCCTTAAGAACAACTTGATAGGATTGAAGGATGCACAAATATGACACAATAGGACAAGGAAGGAGGCATTAGAGCCTATCCCCCCTTAGTGACAACTTCCTGAATTCCAACCATAAATCAAAGTTTAGTAAACTTCACCTCTGAGAGAACCTTTGCAAAGATGTTTGCAACTTGATCACCAGTTGAAAAATATTGCACTTCAAGAACATGGTCATGAATGAGCTTTTTGATGAAGTGCATGTGTATTTCAATGTGTTTTCTACGTTGATGTGGGGCTGGATCTCTGCATAGTTTAATGGCACATTGATTATCACACCAAAGTGTAGTCAAATGTTGTTGCTTAAAGCCAAACTATGAGAGGATCTGACGAAGCCATAGGGATTCCCTACTAGCTTCTACGGTGCCATAATACTCTACTTCTACTGAAGAAAGAGAAATGGAACATTTTTTCTTGTAAACCCATGTAGTAGTTCTAGAACCAAGAGT
Source organism: Pinus taeda (assembly GCA_000404065.3). Lineage (NCBI taxonomy): Eukaryota > Viridiplantae > Streptophyta > Pinopsida > Pinales > Pinaceae > Pinus > Pinus taeda. The sequence goes on along the minus strand of APFE031417785.1, from coordinate 401,341 downwards.
GAATACATAACTTGCAGTAGACTTCTGATCATCAGGGTCACCAGCCCATTCGCAATCAGTGAAACCAACCAATAGAGGAGATGCTTCTACATTGTAATGAATACCAAACTGAACTATACCATGAACATAAAGAAGTATTCTTTGAGTTTCTTTCCAATGAATTTCATGTGGGTTTTCATAAATCAAGAAATAAGGCCAACAACAAATGAAAGGTCAGGACGGGTATGGGTTAGATACAAAAGTTTTCCTACAAGATGATGGTATAAGGTAGCATCAACTTCAGGGGAAGTACAAGTGAATGAAAGTTTGGCTCTAGACTGAAAGGGAGAAGGGTCTAACTTACAGTCTTCCATGTGAAAGTGGCATAGAAGATCACATGCATACTTGGACTGGGAAAGGAAATACCTTCCTTGGATTGCAAGACTTGAAGACGAAGAAAATAATGCAAGTGTCCTAAGTCTGTCATTTCAAACTACTTTTTAAGGCTGGATTTCACATGGTTTATAAGGTTGGGATCAGTATTGGTCAGGATAAGATCATCAACATAAAGAATAATAATGATTATTAAGAGACTTACCTAATTTCTTGTTGTAGACAGTATTGTCAGAATGACACCTAGAAAAGCTAGTATCTAAAAGAAATCTATCCATTTTGGCATACTATGCCCGAGGAGCTTGCTTGAGGCCATAAAGGGATTTCTTAATCTAACATACAAGGCTGTATTCTATTTGTATAAAGCGAGGAGGTTGTTCCAAATAGATTGCTTCATGCAAGTCCCCATGCAAGAAGGTATATTTAACATCCATCTTATGGACCTCCCATTTGAAAGAGGCAATAAGGGAAAGAAGAAGTCAAATAGAGTTCATTTTGGTAACAGGGGAGAAGGTTTCAGTATAGTCAATGCCTTAAATTTATGAAAAACCATTAGAAACAATACGAGATTTATGTTTATCAACTTTTCCATCTGGTCAACTTGGTTCTGTAAACCCATTTTCATCTACCAAGTTTTCGTCCCTTTGGAAGAGGAACAAGATCCCATGTATCATTTTCCAATAATGAATGATATTCTTCATTCATAGTTGCGTCCCAATCTGGATGGCTTGAAGCTTCTGAAAAGGTGTCAGGATCATAATTCACTGAATCTTGAGCTAGTAAAGAAGAGGCTCTATCGAACTGAGAACATGTACATCACTGATCTGTAGGATCAATTGCAAGAGCACCTACTACATCCTGAGTAGCGTAGAACCATTTTGGAAGCTGAGGAGCTGAAGGTGGATCTCGAGAAGGTGGAGGAGGATTGTCATCCTTGCTATCATCATCTAAAGAAGAAATATTTTCAGAAGTAGAAGGGGTAGAGAGAGGTGGCACATCCGCTGAACTAGGCTCGTAGGCCGATATATTTCCAGCAAACTTTACATCTCTTCTAATGATAACATTTTTGGATTTAGGTGGAAGAAGTCTATATCCTTTGACATCTTCAGAATATCCAATAAAAATAATATTTTCACTCTTAGGTTCTAAGGATTTATGTTACTCATCTGGAATATGGGCCCATGCTTCACTTCTAAAAACACAAAAGTGACTTACATTTGGTTCAATTGAGCTCCATGCTTCTTCTGGACATATTCTTTAAAACCTTAGTAGGAGTGTGATTTATTATGTAATTTGCACAATTAATTGCTTCTTTAAAAAATTAAGACCAAGTCCTTTAGATTGAAGCATACAATTAACAATTTCCTTTAAGGTGCAATTCTTCCTTTTAGCTACACCATTTTGTTGTGGAGTATATGGAACAATACATTGCATTTGAATTCCATGCTCAGTGCAAAATTTGATGAATTTGTTGTTAACATATTCTCTGCCATTATCAGACCTTAGCTTAAGAATTTGATGTCTAGATTGTTTCTCAACAAAGGCCTTAAAGGCCAAGAACATGTTAAATACTTCACTCTTGAGTTTAAGGAGTATACCCAAGTGCGTCTATAGAAATCATCAATACAAGTTAAGAAATACTTGTAGCCAAAGAATGAAACAACTAGAAGTGGACCACATAAATCACTATTCACCAGATGTAAAGGGGATGAGGTGTGCCAAGAGGCATGTTTTTCAAAACTATCCCAATGATGTTTTCCAAGTACACATCCAAAACAAACACCATCTCTACAAGATACCATAGGAAGACCTGCCACCATATTTTATTTACATAGATTTTGAAGGGAGTGATAGTTTAAGTGACCAAATCGTTCATGCCAAAGTTTGCTCACTTCATCATGATGAGCAACAAATACTGAGGGAAGAGTTGATTACCCAAAGTTGTTAAACTTATACAACCTTGTAGAATCATCAACAATTCCAGTAGCTAAAACCTATCTAGGATTTCTTAGGTCCTTAATTACAACATCGTGAGGTGAAAATTCAACAGTTTTGCCTTCACCTGAATGAGTTATCTGATATACAGATAGAAGGTTAAAGGATGAGGTTGGAACACGTAATACATCTTTAAATTAACCATTGTGTAGATGAATAGTTCCAGTCCCTACAACACTAAGAGATCTATCATCACCAAAATATATATTTTTGGTGTTACAATCATTTAAAGAAGAAAGCATGGCTTTGTGTTGGGCCATATGATAAGAAGCTTTAGAATCAATGAGCCAGTCATCAGAATGAGAAGAAGAAGATACATTTAGTGCATAACCAGACCGATATGCTTGAAAATCACATGTAGAAAGTGTTATTCATGAATATGAAGTTGAAGTTGAAGAGTGCTCCAAATGGATATTATGCTTCTTCATTGTTGCTTCCAAGGCTTCCATCTTTTTAAAGCATTTGGATTCTAAGTGGTCATCTCGATTACAAAAGTTTCAATGTATATCATTCTTATTCCCTTTGTTTTTATTTTCCTTATCGTTTTGTTGAATTGATTTTTCATTTTGAGACTGAAAGCTCTTAGGACCCTTGTTTGGTTTAGGACCATTATTTTTAGGATACTACTTCTCAGGATTCTTAGAATTTGTTTGCGGTTGGGATGCTAAGACTTTCTCAAAACAGTTTCCAATATTAAGAAGACCAAGATATAAGAGTTTTTCTTGTTTTCTTATTAAAGAATCACTAAAGGCATCAAAATAGGGGGGCTTGTAGGCTTGTTCTTGAGAAATAAAGGCTTCTCTAGTAGAATGGAAGGTAAAAACAAACGCAGAGTAGGTTGGTCCTAACTCAGAAAGAATGGAATAGATAAGGCTACCATCTTGTTTATTAACCTTAACACCTTCCAAGAGAAGTCTAAGGGTATTGAACTTGGACAAAAAATATTCAATGGAAGAAAAATTATTGGGGTCCAACGTAAGCAACTAATTTTCGAGTTGATGGGCTCTAATTTCATTTTTAATTCTAAAAACTTTATTGAGTTGTTTCATTGCTTCATCAGGGGTATCAAGTTCTGTGATATGGAATCTAAGGTCTAGAGAAATAGACATCCTATTAACCCACGTGCTTGATCTTGCTGATTTTCCCATTTCACTGCCTTATCTTCATCATTAGGTTTAGATTCTTGGGCTGAGGCTATTCTATAAAGACCTTTACTTCTAAGTAAATCCTCCATGTAGGACGCCCATTGGAAGTAGTTGGTGTTGTAAAGAATAACTTGGCATGGATTTTATATTTTAAAAGAAACTGAATTAGTAGATGTTGAAACTAAGTGTTTTAATGGAAATATCTCAAAAAGTTAGGTCAATTAAAAAAAATAGCTCCAAAAATGGCTTCCGAATGAAGAAGTTATGGATTTTTGAAGAAACCTTGTTGAAGATGCCGACAAAGTACGTGAATGTGTAGAAGTGAATGATAATGCTATATTAAAAAAAAAATCTCCCCTTTCCAAACTTAATCTAATTAGCTCACTTTTCAAAATAATTACATGACCCACATTAATAAATAAGTAAAAGTCACTTTTAAAATGGTACTTTATGAGTTACCCACTAAATTATAACTTACATAAAAGATAAAGAAACTTTAGAATTATAAGTTACTCCTTTTTTAGAATGAGCGAGAATACTTTTACATAAAGTAAGTTTAAAACATAAGTTACATGTGCTTTTTTAAAAAATAACTCAACAAAAACAAAGACTTGAACGCAAGACCTCTATTCTCATAAATTAGCTCTGACCAAGTGAGCTAGTAATTTTTGGAAAAGAGGAAGGGAGGTCTGTTTTTGTTTTTTTTTGTTTTAGTCAGTGAAGCTTTGGAGTGCATCCTTACTTGAGAAAAACATTTTTTCCTACAGAACAAAAAAAATCACACAACCCAAAACATACATGCAAAAAAAACCAAACCTTATGGCTTGAAGTTAGATTTCACTAGAAACTAACTATTTTCCCCAATGTTTCTGATTTTCCAAGATCACACTAAGGCATAGTGGAAAAGAGCATACGCATGAAAAAAATCCTTCCTTTATATTTTTTATTTTCCCAGATTGCAGAGAGTTGCAGGGCAAAGAGCATACACAGAAATGAAAGGTATGGATCTGGTAATAAAAAATAGAGAGATAAATAAATTGAAATAAATAGAGAGATAAATAACCAACACTCCAAATAAAGACTATATACCTCCAGATCTTAAAAATGACATAGCTAGGGCTACTGGAAACCTTTTCGTGTGAAATGAAAGGGGTTCCTCACTGGAACATATGCTCTTAACACAATAGAGTAGTCCTCTCGGCCTGAAAGGAGACAAAAATAGTAGATCTAGGAAATGACAGTCGGATGTAGTTGTACCGACTTCAGATTTGGATCACCAACAGATGCAACCCTCAAATAGCTCTGATACCATGTAGGAATTTACAGGGTAAGTTCCTCAGATAGAAAATCAAAGGGCACCACTCACAAATAGATCACAGATTAATACACCAGTATTCTTGACATGGTTAAAACACTCAAAGTGGGAAAGAGTCCACAACCTGAGCCAACACGACCACTTCAGGAAATTTATTGATGTAAAAGAAAGAAAATTTACATAATATTCTCTCATGCATGGTCATGTTACAAATGACCCTTCATGCTCTTTACGTAGAGATCATGGACCAATAGGGTGTTAAGCGACGGATCAAGCGTCAGTAATACCGAGGAGAGAATAGACCATTGGATCACTTCATGTCTAGAACATATCATGACTGTTGGATTGCATGTTACAAAACTACATAGTAAAGCAACGTACTTTACGTAACTCTACACTGGCCCAAGTTATACTTGACTATTTCCTATGTGTCGAAATATCCTAACATCTTGCAATGTGGAAGAGGAAGATGTGTTATGAGAAACCATTTTTCTGTCTTGAGAAGGAAATGAATCCTTCAAAAGAGAAGGATTCGTAGAATTTTTAATGAATTTAGAAACCTCTACCCAATGTGGGCATTTCTTCGTATAATTATCCTCACTGAAAATAAGGAAAGGATATCAAGGTTTTCATTTTCATGAGTAGGCTCAGGTTTAGAAGGTTTCTCCTTTGGAACAATAGTTTGTTTCGATTTAAGTTTCCCCTTATTATTATTTCTGATTGGTTTTATCTTTCTCGTAGATGATTCTACAACATTGATCTTGGAAATAGTTTCTGGAGGAAGGATTTTAGATGGTGTATCTTGTATGGCTAAAGTCTGAGTAATTTTAGAATTCCTATTTTTTCCTTTAGATTGTTGGCTAACAAAACCTATAATGCTATCAGTGGCATTAGATCATGATCTTGTAGGAGATGTAATAATGGGTTCATGTGTAGGGTATGGTAAATTGGAGATTGTTTCATACAAAGTGTTAGATTGAGTATAGACCAATTCTAAATACTGGGCACGAGAAATTACTTGCTCTTCTGTCAAGACACCTCCCTTGGCAACATCTTCCGTGATAATGGGAAGAATAGATTTTGTAAAACACAGCTAAAATTTAATCTGGAAAGAAAACTTTGACTAAGTGACATCTACATCTCCATTCACGAATATGATCAGAGATGTGATTCGACTTCGATTGTTTTAATGAATTCAATAGTTCGGTACCAAGATCATAATAGATTGGTAGTTGAAAATGTTGGCATTATGATACAGATTTGGCACTATGACACAGGTGTTGTCCTTGATGGCAACTCACACAGATGACAGATCACAGTTCAAGCTCACAGAATGAACAAAGAGAGGTATATGTAGGTCCCCATTGACCAAGCTGCATGTACATGTGGGTTAGTAGACCAAAAGGTGCGTATAGAGTACACACACACTTTCATGAAAGGAAAGGCGTGTACATGTTGGAAAACTTAGTTTTGGTCCGTGGTATCTGATCCATGGTATTGGTCCAAGGTATCTTGTCTGAAGTGTTGACCACAGGTATTTGGTCCAAGGTATTGATTCTAAGTGGTTTTGGACGATGGTATTGAGTAAGGCCTAGGACTATAAAATGAGGAGAAGATCATTAGGAAAAGGCACTCATGAATTGAATATCTAATGAAGAGAAAGATCTAGAATATAGGTTATTGGGTTATGGTGCACAGTTGGATCTAAATCAAGGATGAACCTGAGCGCTTGATGAAGGATAAGTTCTATTGATGGGTCATGATCTTAAGACATGAAGAAAAGTATCTTTGTGTGGTTTTGATCTTTTATCTGAATAACTGGCGCATGTTGTAATCTATAAATATGATGATCTGGGTATAACTGATGTCTGGAATTGTTGTAATGTTTAAATCATCATTTGCATATCTGGACGTAGGTTCACTTTGGTAGAGGCACGTATACATGTTGGTTATGCATATCAAAACACCATATACGTAGGTTCGCCTTGAGAAGACAACATATGTGCGCAGGTTCGACACACTGAAGTAGCATATACCTCATAAAATATGCTTTAGCTACTTCCGTTTGTTGTTGCAGTGTTCTGGGTTCTAGCTTGGGTTCCGGTTATTGTTACTATACTTTGGTTACAACATTCTGAGAAGTGATTGATTGATTCAGCTTTGGATTGTGCAAAAGAGATTGGTTGATGTAGATAAATTTGATGTCTGATTGATGTTATTGATGGATCCAGTCTTAAAATTTATGAAATGTGGTCCCTAAAAGAAAAGAGGAGGTTGTAGCCTTCTGTAGCCCTGCACCTACATACTAGTAAACACATCAACTAGTACAAGAGCTAGGGGGTTGTAGCTCCCTTCCAGAAGAAGCTGGAGAATGAGAGAAGGTTGTAGCCTTCTGCAAGTAGAAGCCTGCGTATTGGTATAAGACTGCATTAGTACAAAAATTGTAAAAGGAAGTTTCTTACTAAAAGAAGATAGAGACGATTGCAGCAGTTGGTTTTCACTCACATTGTGTTTCCACCTTATATCTTGTGTTCATGTGGTGTGATTATCTATTCTATTTTACTGCACCTGGTTACTGTTTATATGGTTCTGATGCACTAATTAAAGGTCAACATATGAAAAATTAACTGAATCATAAGTTTGCAGGATATACGTTGGTTGCCTTCATAAAAGTTGTGTATACACGCAAGTTCCATTAACTGAAGTAGTGTATATGAATTTGAGTATAGAAATGAAATATTATTGACTTGCTAATATTGATTCACCCCCCTCTCAGTATTATTTCCAACAATTGCTATCAGAGCAGGTCCTTCAGAAGAAGCTTGATCCCTTGAAGGAAGATCTATCATCATGAGTAACTACAAAAGAGAGGGATTCATTAGACCACCAATATTTGATGGGAGTAACTTCGTTTACTGGAAGGTAAGAACCACAACCTATCTTCAATCTCTTGGAATAGATGTTTTGGAAATCATGGAAGGAGGATATACATTTCCAACACTAATTCCTACAGATACGACATGTAAAAAGAAATATGAAACCAATGCCAAGGCTATCAATACATTATTGGGGAGTTTGTCACAATTAGAATTTGTCAAGGTTATGCAGCTCAAAACTGCCAAAGAAATATGGGACAAGATCATTCTAAGCTACAAGGAGACAATCAGGTAAAACGTGCAAAACTACAATATCTTAGAATTCAATATGAAACTCTCAAAATGCACAATGATGAAAGTATAGCTAATTACTTCCTATGTATAGATGAGATTGTTAATTGCATGAAAAACTTGGGTGAAGAGATAAAAGAAGTTACTTTAGTTGAAAAGGTTTTAAGATCCTTGTCTACTAAGTTTGAATCAAAAGTTTATGCCATAGAAGAAAAGCAGGATCTTCGGAGTATTACTATGACACAGCTGCACAAAATCTTAACTCCTTTCAAAATGAGAAAAGGAGGTCCATCAAATATGAGAGAAGCCACTTTTAAAGCTTCAGGAAGAGAGGAGCTCAATGAATCAAGACATATTTCAGAAGGAGAGGAAGAAGCAAACTTTTTGAAGAACCTTCAATGAGGTTCTGGAAGATTCATAGGTAAACTACCTTTCAAATGTTTTGCTTGTGGAAGAGTCAGTCATTATGTGTCCAAATTTCCTCATAAAGAAAACCTTGATAAAGGTAGGGAATCAAAAAAATGGAATAGAAAACAGAATGTAGGTAAGAAGAGCTACTATATGCATGAAGATAGTGATGGTTTATCAAATAGTGATGAAGATGAAAATAGTAATGACTATAGACTTTTTATGGCTTTTGAAGATGATGATTTCTTGGAAGCTTTAGATGAAGATGACCTTTATGAAGAAATCTCTAAACTCAAAATCTATTTAGAAGAAAAGAATATGATTATAGATACTCTGACATTCCAGCTTGCTGAAAGAGAAAAACACAATGAAAAATGAGAATGTGAAATTGTGGGTCTAAGAAAAGATATTGAGAAAATAAAAGCTCTCAATCTCAAATTTGCTATAGGATCAGAAACTTTAGATTATCAAAGTGTGGTGCTCTCCTTTGATAAAGACAGGTCTTGGATATATTAAAGAAGCATCTCAAGCTCAGAAGTCGTCAACCTCCACTAAAAGCTATCTTGATGCAGCAAAGAGAAGTGAACAATTTGACAATCGTCAGCAAAGAAATAAAGCAAATCACCAGGTAAATCGGGTTCAATCTACTTCAAGGATGAATAAAAGTTACAACCAACCTGAAGTAAATCATACTCAATTTGTTTCAAGAATGAATGTCAATGGAAACTACAATCACGAGGTCAGTAGATTCGATAATCGCAAGAACTTCTTTAATGGCCAATGTTTTTCATATCATAACTTTGGATAGAAAGCTGCTCAATGTGTTTCCTACAAGACCATCATGACTAGAGAGGCAAGAAATCAAAGGAATGTGACAGGGATCATTAAAAGGACCTACAATAACTTTTCGCTTCTTGAAAATGAAATAGAATTCTCTATCTGTAACAACTTCGGTCATGAAGATTCTGAATGTAGGAGTAAATTTTGGGAAACATCTGAGAAAGAGAAAACTTTATTGAGTCCCAAAATATGGAGGAAGAAAGAACCACAAACAGAGAGATGTGGTATAGCCTTGTATGTAGAAGGACAATAAAATCAGTGATACATCGACAGTGGATGATTGAAACAGATGACAGGTGATAAAGAAAAACTTCAGTCATACATTTCCTTAGAAAAGAAACAAAAGGTCTCATTTGGAAATGACACTCCTGCTGTCATAAAAGGTAGAGGTCTTGTTCTCTTAAATGAAAATGTTAAAGTTAGGAATGTCATGTGTGTTGATGGTCTAAAGCATAGCCTATGGAGTGTTAGTCAAATGTGTGATCAAGGAAATGAAGTAGTATTTCGATCAAATGGATGTGTTGTTCATGAGCTTGATACAGGAGAAACCATGATCAAAGGCATAAGAACTCCAAACAACTTATACATACTCAAGGGAGGACAAAAACAATTCTATCTAAGCAAAAATGATGAACATTGGCTATGGCATAGAAGATTGGGGCATCTAAGCTTCCCACAAATAAGGAAAGCATGCAAATTCTAGGTTGTTCGTGATCTTCCTGATATCAGCATTCCATAAAATACAATATGAAAATCATGTCAATTTGGTAAGAAAACTAGAGCACATTTCCTTGAGAAGGAAGGATTAGGTTGTAAGCCTCTTGAACTTGTTCATACTAATTTATGTGGTCCATCAAGGAAAAGTCACCTCATGGAGAAGAATACTTTATATTGTTCATTGAAGCTTTTTCCAGAATGTGTTGGGTAGGACTTCTAAAGCATAAATATGAAGCATTTGAAAAGTTCAAAGCCTTCAAAGCTTTGGTTGAAAATGAATTAGATCACAAAATCAAATGTCTCAGATCTGATCGAGGAGGGGAATTTACCTAGTATGAATTCTTCAACTTCTGTGAAGAACATGGAATAAAAGGAGAATTCTCCACCTCAAGGACTCCTCAGCAAAATGGAGTGCTAGAAAGGATGAATAAAACTATTCAACAAATGGCTCGTGCCATGCTAGATGAGTCTAGAACTCCTGCAACATTCTAGGGTGAAGCTGCATTTGCTGCCGTCACTATCCTCAACAAAGCAAAAATTTGAGTAAACAGCACTCAAACTCCACATGAACCTTGGTATGGTAAGACTCCTACTATAAAATACTTCAAAGTTTTTGGAAGCAAATGTTACATCAAAAGGACTGATGAAAAAATTGGCAGGTTTGAACCTAGAGTAGATGAAGGCATTCTCATTGGTTACTCTTCCCGAAGAAAGGATATAAGTGTTATAATAAAAGACTTGGGAAAATCATTGAAAGTATTGATGCTGTGGTTAATGAAGCAGGCAAAAATCCAAAGCAGGTAAAAACTGAAGAGTGTGAAGAAGATGAGGATTATCCTTCCACATCAAATCAGACAAATTCTGAAGAAGAAGCCAATGAAGCACTAGAAGTATAGATAATAGCAGAAGAAAAGAATCCATCCAGGTATGTTTAGAAAAATCATCCAGAGACTCAAGTTTTGGGATAGAAAGAAGCAGGTGTGCAGACAAGAAGAACTATTACAGAAGCTTCAAGCTGTCTAGCATTTCTTTTCTCCATCAAACCTCAAAATGTAAGTGAAGCATGCAAAGATGAATGTTGGGTCAAGGCCATGAATGGAGAACTTGATTAAATTGAAAAGAATAATACTTGGGAATTAGTTCCTAGACGACATGATAAGAATATTATAGGAACCAAATGGATATTTAAAAACAAGCTAAATGAAAATGGTGAAGTTATTAGAAACAAGGCCAGACTTGTTTGCAAAGGATATGCTCAATAAGAAGGTATAGATTTTGAAGAAACTTTTGCACCTGTTGCTAGACTTGAAGCCATAAGAATGTTCCTTGCTCTTTCTAGATTTCAGAAATTCAAAGTATACCAAATGGATGTAAAATTTGTCTTTCTTAACGGAAACTAGGAAGAAGAAGTATATATTGAGCAACCGGACATATTCATCGTTGGAAATGATCCAAAACTTGTATGTCAACTCAGAAAGGCTCTCTATGGTCTAAAATAAGCTCCAAGGGCCTGGTATTACCGTCTTGACAAATACCTCCATCAAAAAGGCTTTTCAAAAGGATAAACTGATAGAAATCTATATACAAAGATTGATAATGATAAATTGCTAATACTTGTATTGTATGTTGATGATATCATTTTTGGTAGCAATGAAGAAGCCATGAGTCAAAACTTTTCTTTGGTAATGCAGTAAGAGTTTGAACTGTCCCTACTTGGTGAGCTCACATATTTCTTGGCCTACAAGTTCAACAAAATATAGATGGTATTTTTCTATCACGAACCAAGTATCTCAAGCAGATCTTGAAAAAATATGGCATGGAAGATTCTAAACCAGTATGTACCCCCATGGTAACAGGATGCAATCTCAGCTCAAATCATGAATCAACAGTAGTACATCAACCAACCTACAAATCCATGATTGGCAGTTTGCTTTATCTAATAGGTACCCGACTAGACATCATGCATGCTGTGGGAATAGTTGGAAGATTCCAAGCAAATCAAAAGGAATCACACCTTCAGGTAGTCAAAAGAATATTTAAATGTCTTCAAGGAACTCAGAATTTTGGTTTATGGTATCCTAGTGATACAGATCTTACACTTTATGCATATATAGATGTAAATTGGGTAGGAAGCGTGGATGACAGAAAAAGCACTAGTGGTGGTGCATTCTATATGGGTTCCAGATTAGTGTCTTGGTTCAGCAAGAAACAAAGTTCAATCACATTATCTACAATTGAAACAGAATATGTGGTTGTTGCATCATGTTGCACACAACTCCTTTGGATGATGCAAACATTACAAGACATTTAGATCACATGTACTCCACCCATATCCATTCTATGTGATAATACAAGTGCAATTAGTATTTCAAAGAATCCAGTCATGCATTCCATGACCAAGCACACACCCATCAATACCACTTTCTACATGAACTAGTGCTTGAACAAAAGGTCAAATTGGAGTATGTTCCATCCAAAGAACATGTTGCTGGTATATTCACCAAACCATTGCCCAAAGAGACATTTGAATATCTTAGACAGAAGTTGGGAGTAGTTGATGCATCATCCTACTGTTAAAACTTATCTATTTCAGAGAAAAGTGGTTGTACGCGAGTTTCATGAAGCGTATCCATGTACATACGCTAGTTGTTGTGGATACAGTTGTGTATATGTTGGTTTGAAGAAAAAAAGTGGATGAAAGGAGTCTAATATGGGTCTGACAGTGATCATCTGGCACAGGTTTAGGGGGAGAATATACTTATAGTAATGCATTGTTAGCATTATCTTGGAAGATCTTGGTACAAATTCACAGTTGTTTTTTATTCAAGTGGAATAGGTTCAGGGGGAGATCATGGTTGCTGGTCTGGATGGTGATTGACAGATGCTGCTAATGATAATTGCTAATAACTATCATAGTCTTGTTTTAGATATTTGGTCTCTATGTCATGTATATCATTTATTGTCAAGGTCATGAAATGGCCTATTTTGTTTCCCCACTATGCATGGGATGGATGATGTAATGTTCTTGTTCTGACATGTATAAACATTTGGTATATACCCACTTGGTTGGGTGGATGAGTCAAACTTGGTATATCTCCACTTGGTTGGCAGATGGATGTATGTATGATTCATTAGTGATAGGAAGGTCATTTATGATGTATGTATGGAGTCATCTTTTTGCAGACCTTGCTTATATTTAGGGGGAGCATGGACAACACACTTCAGCATATCAAATAATTCAACATGTACTCAGGGGGAGCATAACCCTTTGCCCTTGATGACAAATGGGGAGAGTGACTTGGGGTTGCCATCAAGTCCAAAGGGGGAGATTGTTGGCATTATGATACAGATTTGGCATTATGACACAAGTGTTGTCCTTGATGGAAACTCACATAGATGATAGATCGCAGTTTAGGCTCACAAAATGAAGAAAGAGAGGTATATGAAGGTTCCCCATTGACCAAGTCATGTGTACACGCAGGTTAGAAGACCAAAAGGTGCATATAGCGTACATACACACTTTCACGGAAGGAAAGACACGTACATGTTGAAAAACTTAGTTTTGGTCTGTGGTATCTAGTCCATGGTATTTTGATCCATGGTATTGGTCCAAGGTATTTTGTCTGAAGTGTTGACCCTAGGTATTTGGTCCAAGGTATTGATTCTAAGTGGTTTAGGACCATGGTATTGAGTAAGGCCTAAGACTATAAAAGGACGAGAAGATCATTAGTGATTCAACCATAATTAAAAATTTATTACAAAATCAAACAATATTCACAATCCAATCCTAAGGTCTCTAAAAGAGTAAAAAAACAATTAACACATGCTAAAAAATCTAAGGATTCAAATGATGCAAACAAGCTTTTCATAGTAAAATCACTAAGTAACATCCAACATTGCAGAAAATAAAGTGAAAAGTGGCTTTAGATATGGGAAAGTGGGACTATTTACCCTGAAAACCTACTTAATGAAATGATTTGGTGCAAGTAACTTCACTTATTCCATCTCCATCGAAGATTACCCTCCAAAAATTCCAAATGAGTCTAGTGAATGTCTATTCTAGGTACAGCAGATCCTTCCCTCTATCATCACCTCAAGAAATAGACCTAGGATTATGGTCACTAAGTTTACAAACTAAAACACTTCTACCTGGGGGTACAGTCGTAAATTAGATGTACATGCAAGGGCAGAGTAACAAAGCTTAATCCCCTTAAAATCTCCTCAACATGGTTAATTGGAGGTTTATTTCAAGTGACCACAAGTACCTTTCGGCACCATTGTAATATGTGTAAATCACTCTACCATAGCCAATGAAGTGGGTATGGTAACTTCAACAAGTCTGATATGATCTCATGCTTGACTCCTTTGTAAGGGGAGCTTCCTAGAGAAAACCGGAAATAACTGGATGTATCTCCCCATCGCAAGATTATAGTATTTGTTTGTAGCTTTGGAAAGTTTAATCACTTTCCTATTCCAAATACCTACACTTAATCTACTGTATGTGGTAAATATGCCAAAGAATACAAATTTCTAGATTGATTTTTAATTAGCATTGACTTTAATGGTTGCTTTTACACAAAGGTAATGGATGTGAAAATTGATGAAATTATGACTTGACGCAATCCTAATGCAATCCAAAATGATGATAAGATCTTTTTGTTTCAATCAAAATCTATCTATTGTAGGGAAAGAGTTTCTTGCTTTTTCAACTGAGATATAAATAAAAAGCCAAAATCCCATTACAATATTTTCCATAAAATGCTACTAACCAATTTGAAATCACCTAAATATTGAAAACAATTTTGAATCTTCACTTTTCCTAATAATACAAGTAAACCAAAAAATCTCTCTTTTCATATAAGTACTCAAAAATTCAAATAATGCAACAAGAAACCAATGATTGCTAAAAAATAACTTTTCAATAATTGAATGCTACAACTTTGCTTGCAGTCACTAATTCAGTTCATAAACACTTCCAACAAATAGATGAAAAATGGTTTTTCATTACAACATTAGAATACAAAGTATTTTCACAAACTAAACCTAATATTGTAAATCATTCACTTTGATATTGAAAATCAACTTTTGAAAAAGAGTAATCTGGACTAAAACTTGATTTAATTGACAAAAGAAAGATAGACAGTCAACTCAATAGGACCAACAAATATTTCTCTTGATAGGTCAACTGTTCATAAGGAAAGTTTCAACCCTAATTTACAAAACAAGACTAATCACAAGAAAAAATTCAAAATAACATTCAATTAGACTGACAAATACCCATAGAAGGTTCTAATAGGTGTAAAACATCGAGAAGAAAATAAAAAATTGTGATTTGAAGAGGAAACAAGTGAGTTTTTAAAAATTTCCAAGCATGTGCATAGTCTCTGGAATTAAATAGTGCGCATGCGCTCTCTTGCTAAAGGTTAGGTGTGTAGATCTATTCAATGTACCTTAAGTAAATTTTCTCATAGTAGGGAAATTCAATAAAAATAAAAATAAACCAAATCCAACCCGAAATCCAAATTTCAAAATTCCTAAACACTCAAGTAAGGCTTGTGCGACAAGTTTGAAACGATAAAACAAGGAAAAAGACATAGATTGAAATGATTCCCTAATGAAGTAGCCAACTTTTTATGAGGACAAATCCCTCTTGCGGATAATAGTGATCTCCCTAGGCTTCTAATAACTCTAGTAACAAACACACCGTACTTTCTACCTTTCTCTGAGTCTTGATCTTTTGAAAGCAATAAAATGAAAGAGGTTTCTTACGATTTAGGAAACTGATTGATGAAGTCCCTAAAAGATTCCAAGCACACACCCTTTGATGCTCCAAATGTCCTCTCGTCGCTCCCAATAGCTTCTCCACGATTTTATGAAAGACATCTGCAAAGAAAGAGACAAAATAAGAGATCAAATCATACATGATATAATCAAAGAGATAATGAAATAATTAACCAATTATACAATGCAAACTGATCAATTATGAAACCAAAAATCATGTAGGTAATCAAGGAATCCTACAAATCAAATTAGTAGAGATTTAAATGAGAAAGAACAATTGCTTATATTCATAAAACTGGAGAAAATCCTTACAATGATGTATTCTTGATGTAGCAAGCCCTTTCTACAATCTCCAACCCTATCCCTTGCAAGACTAGCCTTCCAACCTAATCTAAACAACATAAACCACTTACAAAAATCCTTTCTCAAACCCCAAGCCTGTAATGGATTTATAGGCCAAGGATGAGAAGTTATGGATCCATTCTCCAAGGGATGAGATTCACTCTTTGTGGGATAGAGATCCACAAGGGAAGGGGCGTTACTCCATGATGGGAGGGATTGACACTAAATAGGCACTCAATCGAAGCTTGTTGGTTATGTTAGATGCTACCAATAATTCTTCTAGACTTTACTTTTTATTTTTTCTTACTTCAATTCATGTACATAGGTCATAGTGGAATATAGTGCATACCTATGTGCAAATAATAATGGTCTTCCTTGCGTATACACAGAAAATGACTAGGAACCTACGAACATAGAAAAAATCAAGGTTTTGTACCATAGGATCAAGAAATTCCACCTTCTTTGAGATGATTTAGTTTCAAAATATGCAGGTTAATGCTCCGGAACAGATGTGTGGATAGCGAGAGATCTAAACCGATGGTCATTTGCCTAATGCGACAAATGACGTGTAACAATGCATGATTCATAAATTTGTTTCTATTTGTTTTCAATTGGTGTCCCTTGTTTCAGTGGTAGCACTAAGTAGGTTGAGTAGAAATTCATTTCAACAGTTTATTCTTTCTAGGGTTATGGCTAAAGCCCTTTAAAGGGGAGAGTGATTACCCATTTTCTTCCAAGAAACAAAGGGGGAGAGTGAGAAAGAAACAAAAAGAGAGAAGTGTATAAACATTGGAGATAGTATAAATATATTTTGAAAATGATAGGTGAGTTATTAGACAATGGTCAAGCATTGGTTTCTTACAAGCTTGGGGGCGGGGTAGGGGGGAACTGAAGATTCAAGCATAGTGACATAGTAACCTTACATGCATTTCAGTTGTCAACATCTTTTTATTTCCTGTTAGGGGTAGAATAGTAAGAGAGATAATATTCAAAATTTGTTTGACATTAATGTCAAAGGGGGAGAGAAAGAAGACATTTTACCAATAAGATACGAGAGTGAGATTGAAACTTAATACGGGGAGTGAATCCCATTGCCATCAATGTCTAGTGGTGTTTCCATGAATGAAAAAGGGGATATTGTTGAGAAAATTATTTTCATTGATTTCAAAATTTAGTCATTAATGTCAAGCCCAAGGAGAGTGTTAAGAATGTTGACATTTCTAGTTAGTAGTGTCAAGTTCAAGGGGAACTTGGTAAGTATGTTGATGTGTGTTGCTACCATAACTTTGAGGGAATTTTTGTTTTTAGTTACTTAGATCCAATGAGGAAACTAGAGAATCAGTTAAATATTCCTCTTAGATGCATTTCCAATGGTATATGTCACTTGATCTAACTCTAAAGGAGTGAATAGATTCGTAAGGTTAAAGTTGGTAGTTTAACCAGGGTTCCAAATCCTCTAGGTTCCAACGCATTGTTAATTTTCCTAGTGACCAACTTAATTAAATTTTATGCTAATATAATCAGGGATCAATATTAATCCCCTCCCTCATAGACCTAGCTGGCTTACAAATTTGATGAAATGAATTCACCTAGGGACCTACGACTACGATGACATAAGCAACGATAGGTGGTAGTATTAGGTTTTCTTATAAATATGGTTAATGGAAGGACCCACAACCATGATGAGTAAGCTTTCCATAGTCAAAAACTAAAATAAATACAGGTGACACGATTGGAGCGGTTGGCAATGAATTAATCATGCCCACTTAAGTGAGGATCAAGTTACATATTGAACGATTAAACTTAATCCTTAGTGGCGTGACCCCAAGTGTATTTGATTATCGACTATTGGAATTGCCCCAGGACCTAGGACCATGGTGGCATTACACAGGAGTGACCATGATGACATAGAACAAGTGACATGGCTATGAAGATGATGTGGCACACTAACAACATGACACCTGGTAGGTGGAATTATCCCTATTGGGTGGCTAATTGGCATGTTTTCATATCACATGTGGCACCACCTAGAGGACACCATGCAAAATGATGGTTTTATGTTGACTTCAGCTCCAAAATTCCCTCGAATAGTTAACAGTGTGTTCATATGGATTGGTCACATGCAACAAAACGTTTAAGGCCCTAAGGGCCAAGTGACTAGAACTAGGCTTGATAGATAAGAACATGGTTTTTAATGTGGTCCTATGGGCTTAAAAAATAAACCTTGAGAGTGTTAGTGTCGACCTTGGAAAAAAAACTCGCATTCACGTCAGTATTGGTCCCATTGATACTTGAATATGATCAAACACATGTTTAGTTTGGGTTGGCTCCAATTTGAATTATGAATCGTAATGTATACATCTATATACATATCTATACATATGTACATATATACGTATATATACATATACATAGACATATACATATGAGCGCCATTTTGAACTGTGGATGAGATTTCTCACAGATTAGTGTGGTGATATCTTATGTGAGGAGTGTTATGGTGTGAAACAGTGTGAAGGGTGTGAATTCTAATGCGTGTATAGTTGAATGTGGAATAGCATAGAGATGTAACAAATTGAGAAATCGTAGAGCCGAGAAGAAAATTTTATATGTATAATGTTTTTATGTGTTATGGATATTACAGGGGCTAAATTTATTTATACACACGCACACACACGCACACACACACACACACACACACACATATATATATATGAGCGCCATGATCAATTGTGGATGAGATTTCTCACAAATTAGTGTAGTGATATCTTATGTGAGGAGTGTTATGGTGTGAATCAGTGTGAAGGGTGTGAATTCTAATGCGTGTATAGTTGAATGTGGAATAGCATAGAGATGTAACAAATTGAGAAATCGTAGAGCCAAGAAGCAAATTTTATAGGTATAATGTTTTTGTGTGTTCTGGATATTACAAGGGCTAAATTTATTTTTTCTCTTCTAGTTCGAGATTTTTTTATTAAAGTGTTCACTTGATAGAAAAATTGAAATGAAGAGTGAAGAGTGATTTGTAATGGAACATGTTCATAATTGAGAATGAAGTCTAATGTTCGTGTCCATGATTCTCTTTAATGAAGTATGATGTCCAAATGTAGTGTTTATCTTAAGCTTGCTACAAAGACTAGTTCCCTTGTTTATAACACAGATTGCATGTCTATAAAGTATGTTGTTCTATTGAAATATGAGTAATCAAATTTAGTTGCTAAAGTGTTGATTATGAATTGGGTGTTGTTGTAGAGAGAAGAATTTATGATATGAAGACTGAATTGAAGCTTGTGGATCCATTATGAAAGTTATGAAAGAGAGGTCTACTAAGATTTAAGGGTTGGTGCATCCAACAGGCTGGTTCCTTGAAATTGATTGAGGAGGTGGCTGCCTCCATCAGGTTGGAGCCTATATTAGGTTGATGCCTACAAAAAGTGGGTGCTTGCATATTTCTAAGGTTAGTGCGTCAATCAGGTTGTAGCCTAAAGAAATTTGGTGCTTGCATATTTCTGAGGTTGGTGCCTTAATCAGGTTGTAGCTTAAAGCAAGTGGGTTCTTGCATATTCCTAAGATTGGTTCCTTAATCAGCTTATAGCCTAAAGAAAGTTGGTGCTTTCAAATTTCAAGAGATCAATGTCTCCTTGTAGTTGGTGCCAATAAATTATTCTAATCAAATATTGAAGAAGAAGATAAGAATATTTGTGGCTTTCTCCCTCAAGGGTTTTCACGTATATCTAGTGATCTTGTGTATTGATGTGATGATTGATTTTGTTAATGAAATGTTGTGTTTTTAGTTATGATGAATTATTTAAATGGATTAAATTGGACATTATATTAATTCACCCCCATCTCAGTATAATCATAATTCTAACACCCACAATATACCCAAAGAAACTTATTTTGGTACCAATAGGATTTGTAAACTACCATGGATATTCGACTAAACAAATTTTCACAATAGATCTTCTAAAATATATTAGAAAATTCAAATCTACACTATGAGGGTTTATTTCTCCTAATATTTTTGGATATGTTAATATTTTTTTATTTCATATGCATGCAAATTATAATTATGCAGAAAATATAGAATAGTGAAGTAAAACTCATAAACCCCAAATTAACACAAGATACAACCTGTGAAACATTTTTGGGAGAAAACATTATTGGAAGTGGGGTTGCTCTGCCCTCTTCCTCTAAATGGAAAATGGATGCAAGTAAAAATAAGCGAGGCATCTAGCCTATGGGTTTCTACATCACACAAGCCCTTTATGTTTTTTCTCACCCGTCCAATCTTGGTTATTGTTCTCATCTTTGGAACAAAATGAACTTGAATAGAATGGAAAAGAGAAAACCCTTTTCCTCCTAGTGGCATAGTTGTAACACAACCTAAGAGGCTACTAGTGGTTAATTTGACTCCTTAAACTCTTAATTAGAGCTACGATATTGAATCTTCTAAATTCTTCTTCATCGTGATCATTTGGCTAGACCATTTTCCATGAATAATGGTGGCTAACATGCCATCCTCTCGAATTGTGGCGGTCAAAATAGGAAGGTCAACTCCCGAGCAATATAACATTTGCATACAAACTCTGATTAAGGTGATTATTACATTGGTGGAAAGGTTTTTATATGTAGGATAACACATAAAGGTGAATCATTTAAGTGGTAAAGTCTTACCTCCAAAAAATGTCGTTTGATGCCTCAAACTGCTTCTGGAAGGTTTCAGACTGTAATTTACCAAACTAGGTCTTGCTGGTAAAATTGTTCCTATGGTAATATTAATCCACTTTCTACACTCTTGAAGCGTCAATATGGATGAAAAAAATATAATGATCCAATTTGGATCAATTTAGGTGGCCAAAATGGGAAAACAAGAAGAATAGACCCCTACAAGTCGAGAGTGTAGGAGGTTGCCTAGAAGGTAGCTAATGAATATTGGGAACAAAATCCTTTGTAGATTTGGGAATATATTTCCATTGTTGAAGGAGAAATTAGGCTAGAATAAAAATTCCATAAAATCATTAGGATGTAGGTGTTGAGATTGGAAACTAGGTGCTAGATGTGGGAAATCCTAAACTAGAGACACAAAGTTTTGGAAAAACATTGAATTTTTTTATCACATTGAGAAAATAGTTAAAAACATTATTTAATAAAGAGATGAGACCAATAACATCTTCTTGAATTGGACGAGTTAATTCTTCAACATAAGGAGATCAAATCTAGGCTTCCTCCTCCTTCTTATGAAGATCCAACCCCATTACCAATTGGTGCAAACACAGAGGAACATCACAACCACAATTATTAGGTTTTAGATTAGTTTGTGACGATTTTTTACTCTTTTTTCTATATTACTATAATTAATCCTATAAATATTCATAAAGATAGGTAGCATGGTAAAAATTTGAGCTTATATTATATGATATTTCTCATGTTTGTTAGAAACCTAGATCATAGTATATGAATTAATAGTTTATTATCTCATCATTGGTTATGTTTACCATGTGATCGATGAACTAAAATAATTTGATACATATTTTAAATATATATGTATATGTATATGTATATATATATATGATAACAAAACAGACCATTAGTGTCAAAAATAGCGTTAGAATCTAGATTTTTTAGCATGTGATTTGGATTCAACTGGCATTGTTAAACTCCACACAATCTAGCATCTTCAGTTGCGCGTCATGAATAGTATCAAAAATAGCACTAGGAATAGCATTGAGAATAGTGGTAGAGATTTTTTCTTCATTCTTGCCTCTAATGTTGTCTCCATTTGTACTTCAGGTTTTGCTCCCAATTGTGTTTCATATTTTGCTTCTATTGTGACATCGAAAATAACTTCATTTTAGGCTTCCTAATTAATGCCAAGTTATGCTTCAATTATAACGTCCTTTGTTGCTTTAAGCTTTTCTTCCAATCACTTTCTGTATCTATCTTTATTTCCATTGTGGCATCTTCTTTAGCTTCTCATATGGCCTCCATTATATTTTCTTTTGTTTCTTCTAATATTGCTTCCATTATTACTTCTTGGTTTTCTACCTAAATGACTTCTTTTGGAATGCCAAGTTTGGCTTCTAATATTGCTTCCAGTATTACTTCTTTTTTTGGTACCTAAATTTCTTATGCTTTTTCTTCTCAGGTAACGACAAATTTGGTTACTAGTATTGCTTGCATTATTACTTCGTTGTTTTCTATCTAAATTGATTTTTTTTCTTCTTTGGTAATTCTAAGTTTTTCATCCATGACTGATTAAGGTGTGCTTATAGTTTGCCTTCCATTATTGGTTCTAGAATTGCTTCCCTTTTAGCCTCATAGTTTGCTTTCTTTTACTTGGAAGGTTTTCTTTCTATTTTGCTTCTTTTTTATGTCTAGGGTTTTCTTCCTTTTAGTGTTGGGATTTGTTTCTTAATTAGCCTTAAATTTCGATTCCTAATAAGAAACCAATTTAGCTTCCTCTTTAGAGACAAAAATAGCTCCAAGTATGGCTTCCAATTTAATGTCAAATTTTACTTCCATTTTAGAGCCACATTCTGCTTCCATTTTAACAACTCATGATGCTTCATTTATAGCTTCCGTTTACTATTTATTATTTTTTAATTCAATTAAATTAGTTAATTATATCATGCCTCTTAAATAAATTATATGATTATAAAGTAACTCGTATTACATTTGAAATATTTTATAGCATACCATTTATAAAGAATTTTTAGGGAAATAGACATCCATACAAACTAACAACATTTTCTTTTTTAACTATAACCAGAAATTTTTTATTATTAATAAACAAAATTATTGGTTGTGACTAGCTACACATAATGCAGGCACATATTCACATCATAGATATTTCCAAAGCATAGCTCTTTCAGGCTTCTTATAGTTATAGACTACACCACAACTTGGAATAAAAGTACAAGATATTTTTTTTTTTAACTATAAACAATATTTTTATATTATTAATAAAAACATTTGTTGGTCTATGACCAAATACACATATTCTAGGCCCAAATAATACATGTCCAAATGATATAACTCAAAATGATACATGTCAAAATGGTACAACTCAATATGGCATTGCAAGTGAAAATGATACATATGATAATAAACATGAAAAGAGGCATCATAACGATTTATCAACAACAATCCATGATGGAGTCTATATGGTCAATGTTACTAGATATTACTAGATGATTTCTCATCATTATCATCATGTATATCACGATCATTGTCAATGCCATTATCCTTTTCAATGTCATTATCCTTGTCATCTTCTTCAATTCCCTCTCTGTCTACCTCATCATCATCATCTCGAATGTCTGAACTATACCCAACATAATTTTGATTGACCTTAATATCAACTGGATCTTATGGAAGACTCGTATTCTGCAAATAAAGGCATTCAAAATGAAAATTTGTTATTTATTTCATGCAATATTTAATATTTATGTTATATTTCTTATATTACAACATATGAAACAAAACCATAATCATATTACATCATATCAAAGTTCACATATATAGCATAATAAAGCTTCAATTAAGCTATAACTAAGATTTCATTACAATGATATCATTCCAATAATGTAAAACATGCAACAATTCTAATAAATGTTAGTAAATCGTGGAGAAGGCTAGAGGATCAAAATCTAGCCACTACTTTCCAAAGGAAGGAACATGTATAGTAGCATGAAGGGAACAATAGTCAAGAACAAACATAGAACTTAACATTGGAGGAACATTGGTGGAAAGAATTCTTTTTCAAGGCGTGCCACTTTGGAGAGGAGGGATGTGGCACTCCCCTCCTTAGTTGTTTTAAGAGCTTCAGAGAAACCAATCTCCTTGACTGCATCTATGGTTGTTGTACCAGAGCCTTCAAGAAAACCTCGGTAACGACAAAAGTTATTGGATCCATGGGGATAGAATGATGGCTGAGTGGCTCAAGGACAAGCCACATTTTTGTGTTGGGGGCTTGTTGGAGCCATTAATTTTTTTTGTGAAATTTTGTCAAAACAATTAGAATTTTCTATTGATAATTATTGTAATCTAGAAAATTTTCTACAACTTTGTCCTAACCTTGGAAATTGTTATCAAATTGTTATTATGTATTCTCAAATTAGATCACATGAGAATCGAGAGATTCTCATGATTATCTTATCATTGTAATATGAAATTATAAAGAGATGTGCTTTCTACCCGTGTGAGATAGACATATAGAAACATATAGAAAATGATAGAGGGGGAGAGCACCAATATTGTAATCTTGTATGTTTCGTTAAATATTAATCATTCATGGCTCCATTCCATTCTATTGACTAGCTTGTGTGGTGTGTCGTGTACCATCCCATCCTAGGAAGAAAGGGCCCTCCTTCTTAGCAGGTATCATTGGTTAGGAAGGTATTATAACTGCTTGATTTGTTTCCTCTTAGCTATGATTCATGTGTGGTTATTGTTATTTTTATTGTTATTGTTATTATTTTTTTATGCTTTAATTGTTGCAAAATTCTAACCTTTGTATTGTGTAGCAACATAGGTCTTGGACCGGTCCCTTTGTTAGTATTACATTTATTTAATTCATGTTATAGTTTGATGGTTTGGTCATTCCATTTGAATGTGTTTTTCAACATTTGTTGAGAGAATGGTTTCCAAGAGTGCTTTTATTTCCTGAATAAGAGTGACAATGTGATAGAGTGGTTTTATTTTGCATTGTGTGCTTATTTCTTGAGAGTGTAACAACCAAAGTGTCGAATTATTGAGAGTGTGATTGCAATGATTTATTTTGAGATTCATTAACCCTAGTCATCATTTTCTCCTGCATACATTTTTGACAATAGCCTTGCAATAACAAAACCTATCCACATTGATAATTAATGTGAAGAGTCCAAACTATT
This sequence comes from Pinus taeda, assembly GCA_000404065.3. Taxonomy (NCBI): domain Eukaryota; kingdom Viridiplantae; phylum Streptophyta; class Pinopsida; order Pinales; family Pinaceae; genus Pinus; species Pinus taeda. The sequence goes on along the minus strand of APFE031417785.1, from coordinate 376,365 downwards.
TCTCTGAATTAAGAGGACACCTTTTCTTCCCAACAACAAGCTAGAGAAAAACCTATACATAAATTTCACATAATGCAAGTTGAAGAAAAACTTGGAAAATTGTATGAAATATGAATCATAATTATTGAAGGGTAAAAGTAAACATATAATGATTTATAAGTGTGTAAAATAATCAAATAAATATTCTATAATTCGAATGAATCAGATTGGCCAATAAATAAAGTTCGGGCATGCATTTTAGTGAAGTAAGGAAATTTTGTCCTACTTCACAAAAATGCATGCCCAACCTTCATTTCAAGGCCAAATTAAAGGATTCAACTTGGACATTAATCTTTTACTCGTAATTAACATTAAGTTTTTAGATAGAAATTTACATTGTTCAAGAATATTCCAAATTGGATCAATTTTATTGGGTTACAGTCAAGGTTTGTGTGGCTCAAATAAATGCATGCCAGGACCTATACTTAATTGATTATGCGATGATTATCATTCCAATCTAAATATAAAATCATTTTGTGCAACATACCATAGAAATTTTCATAAAGGAAATGTTATACACTAAAATCCAAGTATGTGAGAATAACAATTGATCATATCTACCATTGATCACAGTCAAAACAAATATGCACTCCCAGGTCAAACCAATTACACTCTTGGTAATGAAATTTGAAATGAGACATGATTGGACAAATCCTAAATTTAGGATATAACCTTGAATTATGTATAACAAATATCCTACATATCTATGTTTCTCACATATACACAACTTGCACATAAGGCAAGTCGAAGCAAAACTTAGAATGTTGTATGAAATATAAAATATAAATATTTAAGCTCAAAGTAAAGATATAACAACGTAAAAGTGTATAAAATCATTAAATAAATAATCTAAAATTTTAATAAGTCAAATTGACCAATGAATTAAGCTTGGTCATGAATTTTAGTGAAGCAAGAAAATTTTGGCCTACTTCATAAAAATGAACAGCCAACCTTAATTTCAAGGCCAAACGTTTCTGCCTATGATGATATTTTCTCTTGAATTTATAAGGAAAAGTCTCATTGTTGACCAAATACATTATTTTCCTACATGAAAAGGGTATATTTTCAAGTTAGAGAGGATTGTAGGGCCATTTATTCTAAACAACAGACAAGCCCTTACATAGGTGAAACTGATGATGGAGTTTGGTTTTGAGAAAGCAGAAAAGTGGCAATATGACCCCAACCATATAATTTCTAATAAAAGGGTGAAAATTAGTTTTGAACCTTATATTCATGAAAGAAAACGAGAAATTGAGAAAATGGGAAATCAAGAAACTTAGCCATGTGGTAGGGTTTAACAAAGAATGGATGTTGAAACCACTATGGTAAAGGAGAAGAGTTTAAATATAATTGCTCCTAAATAGATATATGCCGAGATGAAGGATTCCTAGTCATAGAAGAGGAAACAAATTTAAAGAAAGGATGAATAAGACACAAAAACAATAGAAGGACCTTCAAATGAGCACGATTTTCAAATGCAGTTGAGAAATACAGGGCATACTACTTCCTCTTTATCTCCACTGATTTGGTAGCATTCACAATAGAAGAGTCTCCTTCATTTGAAACTTTGTAGAAGAATTTATCAACAAATTAAGGAAAGGAGTTATACAATGAGAATTAGTATGGAAACAAAACATCAAGACCCTGTTGGAAAAAAAAAATATGAGGTGCAATCATTAACAAAAACGTTAAAAATGCCTAGGGCTGAGAATGCTCAAGCAACTAAGTTGCCTCAAATTGAAAAATTAAAAGATATATTAATAGGAGAATTAGTTGATAGAAACAAAGAAACTATTATTTTGCAGGAACAAGTGTGGAGCCTAGAACAATCAATTAAAAATCATGTTTTCATGATTATGGTTCCGACTGAATTAGATGACCCCTTAGAGAAATTGACAAAGGTCATGGAAGAGCTTCGAATTTCAGAAGTTGAACTAAAGAAAACCCAAGATGATTTGGTCATGGTAAGGGAATAGTTGAATGTAAAGGAGAGCTAGTTGAACATAGAAAATGAAAATAAAAATTAGTTTATGAGTAAGTATAAAACAACTCAAGATGAAATCGAAAAGTTGAAAACGAATTTGAGATGTAATCTTTCTTTAAATGAGGTTAGACAGCTTGTTTGGGATGACACTATTTAAGAAATTCGTTCTATATGGGAATATATTCATATAATTTCATGCCAGAAGATTATGATAAGAGGAGAATAAATGAGAATTGATCTATGCAAGAAACAAGTACAAAAATAAGAACTCAAGGCCAAGAAGATAATTAAGTATTTAAATGAAAAACCTTCAACATAATTAAGGGTGGGAGTCACAATACTTTAGACCAGGTGCACCTATGACTATGTACCTTAACATGTGAAGGCTTAGAAACTCAGGTGAAGGTTAGGATCGCATGATGGGAGTTGCACCAAAGTATTCATTCCATGAAATTTAGAATCATTGGGAGTTTGGAAGATTGCTAAATCAATTTTTTTGTTACAGAAGAGATCATGTGAGTTTTCAAATTAAACCATCCAATTCTGAGGTGGTGAACACTAATCAGGCTAATGTCGAGGTAAAATGATAAAATAAGCTAATATCGGTTGGGGTGAGATAGGTAACATGTGTGAAATATTGTATCGAGTAGATCCGAAGGAATATTGTAATCTAGATTTGTGCAGACTCAGAGTGATTCAGATCGGAAAACCATAATGGCAGAGTCAAGGTCACAAGCAGCCATAATTAAATAATGGGAAGTGTTAAACACTATAAAATACCACCCAAGGGATTATTGAGCGAAATAATTGGTGAAAGGAATTATTTGAGTAATAGAGGATTAGAGGCTATAAGGGAAGTTTAATTTTGAACCAAGGGAAGGAACACAAGGGTGGCACCAAAATGAAGAAGTATGATGGAGCTCACAGAGGGAGATGAAGGAGAATTGAAAGAGATGGAGGAAAGTACGACAGAAGGGGCCTTAGAGAGTGGCCATGGTAAGGTGACATGGTTATGGAATAAAATGATGTGTTAGAATAATCAAAAGTGACAGATACAATAAAGGATATTTTTTCCATGGGAGATAATTAAGTATTGACAAGTGGTCAGGAATAGGGAGGGACCCTTCCACTCACAGAGATAGTTCTCACATCATGATATAGTATCACCAATAAGTTTAGCCTAACACCCCTTGAAGGAAAGCTTTTCAATTCCATATGGTGAAATGTTGTTGGGATTGTTCCCACTCTAGGAGTTGTAGTAGCAGGACTAGATTCTTCCCCCTTAGTGGGAGGATAGGGGGCCTTACCCTTAATTGCTACTTGAAATCAGGAAAAATCCCTCTTCTGAAGCGTAGAAGGAGTTGGAATCACTTTGAGGAAATGGGATGGCTAGTTGAAAATTTTTGAGCCACCCCACCCTAGTAAGTCTTAGAGTATCTTGAAAAAGGAAAGAAAACAAAATATTTTCCACTACCCACAAAAGGAAGGAGAAAGTATGACAAGGAGAAGAGAGCAACGACTATGGATATATAGGGGACCCAAACCTAGGGAAACAATGGTTTTCATGTTTCTCTTTTTGAGATCACTACTATGGGGAGGGGGGATGTGGCTAACCCCTCCTAGTATGTTCAAAGGGCTATAAGGAAACCAGGTTCCCTATATACCCCTACGTCTATTGTACTAAGAGAAAGAACACAAACTTAGTAAGGATAGAGGTTTCAGATTGATGGGGATAGAAGAAGGAAAAAGTGGCTTAAGGACAAGACACATCTTTGTGTTGTAGTGTAACAATGCCTTAATGGGTGTCAGTCTTGTGGTGTAGTAGTGCCCTAATGGGCCTCAATTCTTGGGTTTGACAACAACCTCTTTGGGCATTCTTATCTGTGATATGAGAAATGATTATGACAAATATATGAATTAGATAGGTTGATCCCTATGATAGAGATATCATGGCAGACCTATGATTGTTCTTCTAGATTTTTATTGCTAATGTTCTCTCTAAATAATTACTAATGATGATACATGGTTTATGCAATGTGGAAATGTTGAAAATATTTTAAAATGCAATCATCTACAACAGAGACTTCTATCCCTAAGAAAATTAACATTGTTACCACTCTATCGGTTAAAGGTTAATGATGAATATGCTTGAGTAAATGTTGAAAAGTGAAATAAATCATATGGTTGTCAAAATCTAGTCCATAAAATTAAACATCTATGTGGGGAGAGAGGCAAAATTATAAGTCACATATGGATGGTAATGAACCTATTTTCCCCGTTGAAAATATGGATAGGTTTGTAATTTTAGTTTTTGTTCCTATTTGGATTTTAAAGTGATTTTTTAGTTGATTGGTCTCATGAAATACTCCAAAAGGATTTGTCCCTCCATTCCTCTTGTTTTTTTCTTTTTCCTATGTGGTGGTAGTCTTAATTATGGCAATACTTGAGTCTTATATTTTGGAAATCCCTAGATACAATCATGCCATGGCTAGCTATCCCCCTCCTAGAGGGTGTTAATGTCACAAGATGCATGAGATAAGGAAGGAGATGAGTCATCTAGCCAATCAATTGGAAGGTTTTCATAAGGCCATGGTCTACGTTAGTACCCAGATGGAAGCCCAAATGAGCAAGAATGAAGAGATGGAATTAGGGTAAAGAATTCGTCGTAGTTATTTAATGCAAGGTATGGTGGGAAGCATTCGAACCCTATATTATCCTAGGAGGATTCCATTTATCCTATCATGTTCCAACCATCTTCCAACCAATTTTACAATTGGAATATACAACATTTTTCATTGGCTAAATATGGAAAACAAGGGTATGTTTCCTCTACTCTATATTGCAAAATAAAAAATATGTATAGAAAGTATGGAAACATCATAAATGTGTTATGATTTACAAATTAGGATTCACTTCCTATTTATATGTAACCAAATATATTGTTGTAGTCGCTACAACCACCCTCCAAAATTTGGCTTATGCTTCATTTTGGAGCCTCCCTCCTCAAATCACAACAACTCATCTTACACTAACCCAGGTACTTGTGCTTTAATTGAGTTTTATCTTCTACTTACAGCTTGTGTTTTCCAACTTGCTATTGGGTTGTGCAACGGGTATAAAATTTACTCTTGATTACACTATCTTTTTCTCCTTTTTATGCATTTGTGCCATGATGTAATAAGGTTTGATAGAATTTCAATAAGAAGTGAACGAAACTACTTTTGATGTGATTTGGCTATCAAAAATAACTTTTGTTTCTTTTTATGCAGAAATTAGTGAATGGAACAATTAATGTTCACGATATTGAACAACAAATGCTAAACAAGGAGAAAAGAGCGTGTCTTGTGCGGTCAAATTGAGAAGCGAATTAGGAGGATCAATGCAAGATGGAAGATTGTCTGATAATAGTATTTAGTTGTGAATTTCCATAGGATCTCCTGATATTGATGAATCACATTTATCTCTTTTCCTCTTTGACTATAATATGGGAAAATTGAATACAATAGAGGGACTTAACTTTTCACCTTTTTACTTCAATTGTAATTTTAATATACAATGTTATTGTGAAGGATACATCATGCTGTGATGACATTTGGATTTGATGAATAATATATAATTTGTGTTGCTCTTCATTCATAATATTCTGAAGTAATTAAGCAGTAATCACTGCCGGCTTGGGTCCCGTCACTGGTGGATTTCACTGCTATTCCCTATTTTATAGTTTACCTTTCTTTTACTGTAAGTTTAATTACTTTGTTTTATAGCTTTAGGATTGATTTACTTTCACTAGTGTTGAGTTTATGTATTCATTGCATTAATTCTTATTTTTGTTGATTGGCTTCATTTATTTATGTTGTAGATTGATTTAATTCTTAGGTAATAATAATTTCTTGTTAATTGAAACCTAGAGTGTTATTGGTTAGATCAGGTATATTACTTTTATTCAGAAGTTTAGATTCAACTGAAAGAGCTCTGTTATCGCTACAGTGCACTCGATTGATGTAATTGCAATTAGGAATTTGAGTTTTGGTGCTTGGATAAGTTAATTTCCTTGAAGTTACAATCTTGATAGTTAGGGTTTGATCCAATTACTCTTGTATTGAAATTAATAAGATATTACTTTTTGTAGATTCAATGATTTTCATCACTTTCACATATTATGTACACTCTTGAAACAAAAATACTTACCCAAGTCGATAATTATTGTGAGGCATTTAGGAGTTCCAAACGACACCTTATATGTGCCCAACATTTTGGCACTGTTGCTGCGGAGAGTGTTCCCATTTCACAGAAGGTGATGTGCATTTGATAATTGTTTGTTGTGAAAGAATTGGGTATTAAAAATGGAAGGTAAGAACTTGTGTACGAGCAAGTAAAGTTCTTTCTCCCTTGCCCGCTTTTCAGCACAATTGCATAGAGATTGAAGTAGAATAGATGTTTGATATTTGTTTGTTGTGAAAGGATTGGGTATTAAAAGTGCAAGGTAAGAACCTGCGTATGAGTAAGTAAAGTGCTTGCTCGTTTGCCCCCTTTTCAACAAAATTTCATAGGAAATAAAGTAGAATTAAATGTTTGTATTTCTGTATCAATGACTAAGAAGAAAAGAGTAAAAAAGATATAATTCCTCCGCCCAGACCTAAAAAATCTAAGGGATTGGTGCCCCTTGGACGATCAACCTTCATTGACGAAATCATCAGGAAAGCTGAGTCTCAGTCATCAGTAGGACCTCGAACCATTACTACAAGAAATCCTATTATAATCCTTTAGGACTCAGGGTCACCATCTGTAGAAAACGTTGAGATTCACAGTAAGAATGAAGGGTCTGAGTAGAGTTTTCACAAAACTGAAAACTTACAGCCTAACCCTTTACAAGAAGGGATCCTTGCAACCACCGTGAAGGAGAAGGAGAAACAGGTAGTGCTGAAAAGATTAAATCATCAGAACCAAAACATCCTGAAGTAGTAGCTGAACAGAGGACACCTAGTATTTTGGACCAAGGAGTGCTTTTAAAATCATTCTAAAAGTCTCTTCTGTATCCCTCAGGAAAAAATTTCCAGCTCTGGAAATCCATGAAGAATATTGGCATATTTTTTATCAAATGGCTAATAATTAGCAATAGCCTCAAACCTCTAGATTACAATACCCTATTGTTGATACGAATGTCAATGCTCCCATGAAAGCTATTCCATTACAGAATATTCCTACCTTTCATGGGCTAACTTCAGAGGATCCCGATGCATTTCTTTTCGAATTTGATGTTTTATGTAGGGGATATGATTACACTGCCGACCCCCAGAAGCTCAAGTTGTTTCCCTCTACTATGAAGGGAGAAGCTTTGTGTTGGTTTATGGGGCTTGGTGGAGGTACCATTAATGACTAGGACCAAATGAAAACAACCTTTCTAAAAAAATACCAAGACTATTGCTGAACTAGAGAACTGAAGGATGAAATATTTCAAATGGTAGCTAAGACTAATGATACTCTTGAAGAATATCTAGAACGTTTTTAATATAATCTGCAAAGATATTCTTATGCAAATTTTCCTCCTGGAGTTCTTAAAACTACAATGATAAAAGGTATGAAATACCGGTAGAAAGACTAAATTTAATGGGGAAGGGTGATATTTATTAGGAGAATTATGACAATATTATACAATGGTGCATCAAGTGTTCCAAAGGAAATACAAAGCTGAAACCAACTGGACGTGATGTGGTCACCATAGACAACAAAGCCTTAGGAGGGAGCATTACACGAGTTGAAATGAACAATTTGCTAGAAGATTTCAAGACCAATATCTTGGGGACCCTAACAATGAAATTGGATATCATGCAGGCCAAACAAAAGCAGGGCGAAGCAGAACAAAATCTAGCTATTTTTTGTCCACGTTGTAGAAAGAAACATAGAGAATGTATGTTAGATATGATACAAACATGAGCCATTTTCACTAAGGATCATGTTGCGGAAAGCTGTCCATCACTTCCTGGATTAAAAGCAGTTTTCAAGGAAGCAGAATAAGAAGTGTAGCACTATCAATGGCAAACACATCCGACAAGTATGCCTAGAGAACCATCTTCATTCTTTCCTTCTTCGAAATTTAATTCTGAGCAGTATTCAAGAGCAGCATGGTAGAACCAACCTCCTTTCTCTACCTAGCCACCTCAAGCGTTTTCTATGCCCCTTGGCCCAACTAATCAAATCCAAATAATAATTGACCAAATTCCTCTTACCCTCCACCGTTCTAGCAGAACACGCCCTATTCCTCTCAATGGTATCCTTCTACCTCACAAAATCAGAACTGGCAACCAATTTGGAAACAATACGTAAACCAGCCTATGGGAATAGTTCCTCTGCCTCAACCAAACTTACCAGCACCTTACATGTTGTAGAAAAAACCTCAACAAAATATATGACCGCAACTCCTAGCTCAACCCAACCCAAATCCTAACAACATATTGATCCAGTTAGTACAAATTATTGAGAGTCCAGTTGAGATGAGAGAATGTAATGAAATTAAGTTAATATATAGACGTGTAATTTCTCCAGATGAGGACAAAAATTTGCAACCTGAAGTTAAAGAAACGCATCTGAATAAGCCTTCGACTATAGGTGACCAACAAATAAAACAAGGAGGACATATAGTTAGGCATAAATATCTCGAGCAAATTATGATTACTTCTCCCCTATTCCCAGAAAGATTGATAATACCTCGACCAATTAATATCCTGACTTTGATCTTCTAGGTGAACTCAAAAATCTCTGTATAAAAATACCCCTCCTCCAGGCCATTCAAGATATTCTGATATATGCTAAAACCATTAAAGAATTTTGTGAAAAGAAGTCTGTGAAGAAAACAAAAATAACACCAACTATCCATGTCGTCAAAACTTTGTCTGATTTATTACTAGGCAAAGAGACACCTATAAAATACGAAGACCCAGGAAATCCCATTGTCACAGTCCAAATAGATGGCCACTCTTTTCCCAATGCTTTAGTTGACTTAGGGGCAGCCATTAACATTCTTACAATAGAAACTTGCGAAGTGCTTGGCATCACAGCCTTAGAACCAACCAATACCTTGCTGGAACTAGCTGACCATTCAGTCATTAGGCTAGAAGGAACATTACAAGATGTGATGGTTTCTGTGGATTCTTGGGAATATCCGGGAGAATTTTTTATTATTAACCCCAGAAATCAGCTAGATGGACATCCCTTAATACTGGGAAGGCCTTGGCTAGCAACAACTAATCCTTATATAGGTTGTCGAACAGACAATATGAACATAACCAAAGGGAATGATGTAAAGAATCTAGATTTATACCCTCCTGCTAAGCCAAGCCTAACCATTGTAAAAACTAGGAAACAACTAGTAGCATATCTAAAAGAAAATATTCATTCACCATTGACTATGGCATATGCACTTGAATTCAAAAACCAAACAGAAGATGATTTCATTAACACCTTTATCAATCACCCTACTACAGTGTGTAATTTGAGATGTCACATGATTGAAGTAGCCCTTGGCAATTAGATTGAATAATATTCCTTGAGAGACATTAATGACCAACCGATACCGACAACCATTGTCTATAATAGAAAGCCTATTAAAATCGAGCAAGGGAAAATCCTAAATATTAACAGTAATATCAGTAATGACCAGAAATAGAAACTTATCCAAGTCCTTAGTAAATATAAAGGGGCTTTTGCATGGGACTACCCAGACAGGAAGGGGATTGACCCTAAGTTATGCATGCACCACATCTACACTGAAAAATATGCAAGACCCATTCGACAGCTATAGTGAATATTAAATCCTCATCTAAAGGATATTATGAAAGAAGAGCTTCAGAAGCTATTAGATGTGAATTTTATTTATCCTATATCTGACAGTAAATGGGTTTCTCCATTAGTAGTTGTCCCCAAAAAGAATGGAAAATGGCGGATATGCGTTGATTACAGAGAACTCAACAAAGCAACGCAAAAAGACCATTTTCCCCTTCCATTTATCAACCAGGTCCTTGATACATTGGCAGGAAATAAATTATTCTCTTTCCTAGATGGCTTCAGTGGCTACAACCAAATTCAAATTGCCCCTGAAGACCAGGATAAAACTACTATCACCTGTCCCTAGGAAACATTTGCTTACAGGGTATTGCCTTTTGGATTCTGCAACACACCTGCTACATTCCAAAGAGCCATACCCAGTATTTTTTCAGACTTGATAAATGAAGGATTGGAGGTGTACATGGATGATTTCACACCCTATGGAGATGACTTTGATTAGGCATTACAGACATTGAAGAAAGTCCTAGAATGGTGTATTGCTATTAGGTTATGCTTAAGTCATGATAAATGTCATATGATGATGACAAAAGGCCTAATTCTAGGTCATTACATTTCAGCAGCTAGAATTCAGGTAGATCCACCAAAGATATAGGTAATCCTCTTATTAGCTACTCCCTACACGCAAATAGAGGTATGTAGTTTTTTGGGATTTGCTACATATTATTATATATTTGTAAAGAACTTTTCACAAATTTCTACACCTTTATATGCCTTGATAGGAAATGTTGATTTTATATGGACTGATAGATGTGACATTGCCTTTACAGATATGAAATAGTTAGTATCGACAACACTAGTATTAAGAGGCCCGAATTGGGATATACCTTTCTAGATTTCATCGAATGCATCCGACACAGCCATTGGAGTTGTTCTTGACCAAGAAGAAGACAAGAAACCTTACGCTATATATTATATCAAAAAAAACCAAACTCCTGCTGAGTTGAATTACACAGTAACATAAAAAGGGTTTCTAGCTGTTATTTATGTTATCAACAAATTTAGACACTATATAACTGGATACGTTGTATTTATATATATTGATCACTATGCCATTAAATATTTAGCCAATAAGCCTATAACAGATGCAAGAGTGACTTGTTGGTTACTACTTTTGCAGGAATTTGACATAACTATAAGGGATCGAACAGGGAAGGAGAACCTCGTGGTAGACTTCCTCTCCTGAGTGCCAAGAATAAACGATACAATGGCGGTAGAGGATCAGTTCCCAGAAGAACATTTGTTTTTTGTGGCCATAAAAACACCATGGTATGTAGATGTAGTGAATTATTTAGCAGAGGGAAAATTTCCCAAACATCTGACATCTAGAGAAAGGAAAATGATTGTGCAACGTAGCACTCATTTGTCCTGGATTGGAAGATACCTTTTCCACATGGGAGCTGATATGCACATCTGCATATGTATCAGGGATGACAAAATTTATGATATCTTAAAATCCTGCCATGATGGACCTTGCAGTGGACACCTTGCAGATTGCAGAACTGGACATAAAATCTTATAGATGGGCTACTATTGGCCCACTATTTTTAAAGATGCTAAGAAATTTTTCCAGGCATGTGATAGTTGCCAAAGGATGTGCCACCTTAGCCAATCTGATGAAATGCCCCTTCATCCATAACTGGTGATATAACCCTTTGAGCATTGGGCATTAGATTTTACTGGGCTGTTCAAACCACCATCCAACCAAACATCGTATAAATTGGTTGCAACAGATTATGTAACTAAGTGGGTGGAAGCATTAGTGTTACCAAGAAAAGTAGAGGAAACTATTATTAATTGTATTTCTGAAATTTTTGTCTGATATGCCTTACCCAGAGAATAATTACTGATGGGGTGCCATAATTCGTGGGCCACAATATTGCTGCGACATTGAAAAATCATCACACCATACACAGAATTAATTCTCTGTATCACCCGCAAGCGAATGGGCAAGTGGAGAGCACCAACAAAGTTATCGAAGCTATTCTAACAAAGATAGTCTCATCATATCAACGAGACTAGACTACTCAACTACCAGAGGCCTTGTGGGTATACCGCATAACTTGGAGAAACACTACTGGATACTCTCGGTATCAACTGGTATTTGGTAAGGAACCCATCTTCCCATAGAATTTGAGATTCAAACACTAAAGACAACCCAGGAAGTGGCATTGGATTTAGCTGAAGCCTAGGTTAATAGGTTACAATAGATTAATGAATTAGATTAAATTCGGTTACTAGCTCTATAGGATATGACACTTATTCAACAACAAAGAGCCAAATGGCATGATGCCCTGATCAAGAAAAAGACATTTCATGAGGGCGACTGGGAACTTCTTTATGATTCCAGGTTCCAAGACTTCCCTAGCAAACTGTAGACTAGATGGTTAGGCCCCTATGAAATAAAGAAGATACCTGATAATGTCACTCTTATGTTGACCACCATTGATGGGTCTGGTTCTTATTTTAAAGCAAACGGGCATCAGGTGCGCCTCTACAAAAAACCACTTACTAGAGAAACTTTCTATCAATAGATATGTGAGGACCCCAACATGCAAGTTTTAGCTGCAAAAGGCAATCCTTCGGCAACTTCATCTTTATAAATTTTATTTCTTCTCTTAAAATATGTAAATATGATTGCTGATTTGATTTTCTTTTCTTTTTCTCTGCTTGTTTTGTTGTTCAGTTAATTGAACAACTGTTGTTCAATCTATTGAACAACACTTTCTTTCTTTTTGTTGTTTTTTTGTTTAGTTAATTGGACAATTGTTGTTCAATCTATTGAACAGTTGTTGTTCAATCTATTGAACAACACATTCTTTCTTTCTGTTGTTTTTTTGTTCAGTTAATTGGACAACTGGTAGTCAATCTATTGAACAACTGCTATTCAATATATTGAACAACACTTTCTTTCTTTTCATCGTTTTGTTGTTCAATCTATTGAACAGCCGATGCTCAATCCAATTGAACAACAGTTTCTTTCTTTTCATTGTTTTGTTGTTCAATCTATTGAACAGCTGCTATTCAATCAATTGAACAACACTTTCTTTCTTTACGTTATTTTGTTGTTCAATCTATTGAACAGTTGTTTTTCAATCTATTGAACAACACTTCTTTTCTTTTTAATTGTTTTGTTGTTCAATCTATTGAACAACACTTCTTTTCTTATTACATTGTTTTGTTGTTCAATCTATTGAACAACACTTCTTTTCCTTTTGCGTGGTTTTGTTGTTCATTTAATTAAACAACCGATGTTCAATCTATTGAACAACAATTCTTTTCTTTTTGTGTTGTTTTGCTGTTCATTTAATTGAAAATTTGTTGTTCAATCTTTTGAACAACCACAATCCAACCCAATTGAAGATCAAAATTTTTCTTTTTGTGTGATTGCTCTTCACTTATCTCAGCCCCATCTTTCTTTTGTTTTTCATTTCATTTTCTTTTCATGGCATGAAGTACACTACTTTTATGAGGACAAGAATTTATGGATTCTATTGAAGGGAGTTAATACCATTAACGTTATGATCTTTAACAGGACAACTTCTTGATGATAGATTATTTTCAAGAAAAGGGACATAGTTATTTGTATACTACTTTACTGCATTGTTTTCTTCTATACATGATATTGATTGATCATCTTAATGCCATGTTGGTTCCACCCTTCCTGGTTATAATCTTCTTTGTCTATAACAAATAAGACTATGGTATACTTTTTCTATTGACATGTTCAACTTCTTCCACCATCCCTGTGCCTACCTCTATTTATCATAAAAATGTGTAATAACAACAAAATTTTGTTTTGAAATGGAGGATAGGGGGTCTCATTACGAGCCATCCTACTATGTTCATAAGGTTGTAGCAAAGTGACATTTCCATTATGGCCACCACACTAGGGTTATGATCCACTAGATAGCCAAAATATCCTTGGAACAAGAGGTCTCTTCACGAGCTGACCTGATCACTTTTTCTACATTCCAGTGAATGGAAGTGTGATTATCTGGTTACCATGCCAACACATTGATCTCTTCTATAGAACAACACTAGAACTGTGCATTTATAAATTGAGGATCCTGGCTCAAATGGATTAAAAAGCAACCCTGCCGAGGCTATGGATGCCTACTGGCAGCAGAGGCTCTGCTTATGGTATTAAAGTTATACCTTATCATCAATTATTACTATGATACCCTCTTCTTATTATTTCCTTTTATTGGAGAAATTATTTCCTTAATTTTTCCTTGTTTAGAACCTTTATGCTTGAGATACTGCTTTTCGATCAATCATATCATTCTCAACTAGAATACTATCATCAAAGCATCTTTTGTCATATTATTATCCTTTTCTTTCTTGCATAACTTATCATCAATCTAGAGCATCCTATCTCTTATTCATAACTATCTTTACACACTCCGCCCTCATTATAACCATACCTCTTTTTTTCCTATCATTGATATGCGTACTCTATTTCATTTACTACCGTACTATTCACCCCCTTCCCTTGCTGTCAAAAAAACCCTTTCCCTGTCTACTCGGTCATAAGCGACCTCTCATTTTAAGGAGGGGGAGGACTCCCATTACACCTTTACATGCACTGTATTTATTTCGCTTATTGGACTTGATATGTTGCTATGATATCCCATGATCAAACGACATGTGGTAGTATGATAGTCCTCGAATTAATATTATTACTTATCATGGAAATTTCACTTAACATTATGGAATTTAGTTGTTACATCTACTTGTTTTTCTATTTCACCAAAGCAATTGTTGTTCTCTACTGCGTTTTTCTGTTGTGATAATCTTTGAAATTGTAGGGGGAATATTGGAAGAAATCGAGCATTATGGGTGGAAAATCAGTTCACCGAGACCCCTTAGTGTTGGAAATATTTGATAGAGCCAGGGAAATTTTGGTGCGTGCAGGATGGATGTCATATTTCACCATGGTTCAAGCCACTAACAGTGAAATCTCTCTTGAATTTTTACAGCACTTACAGAATGGGAAGTCCATAGTAAAAGGTATAAGAATAACAGTATCAGAGGCTGTGATAGCTGAAGCTTCCAAGATGTTGGCAGAAGGAGTAGTATGGCCTAAAAAGCACATAATGTTGCATTACACGGTGGAGATTTTCAAAGATGCAGGTGAAGAACTAACCTGAAAAGGCAAGGGCATTCAACCGTCCTCTCTGGGAGAACGATGGTGCGAATTGGAAAGTGTCATCCAAAAGTACATTACCTGTGACGATCAAGGAGATGTGGTAAAACCATGACAACTTAAACTCTTAGCCATTTCAAAGCAAAAACTTACTCTCAATTTGCCATTTTTCTTAAATTCATTATTGCATGATATAGTTGATAGAGTAAGATAGGCTAAACATCCTGATACTATAATCAGTCATCATGGTTTGATCAGACTGATTGTTAGTCGCAGTCTTGGTCAACAAGATTTAACTTGGGATAATTTTATAATGCCACTAGAGATTAGGCCAGATGCTGTAGTCCAAAAATCTGCAACCTTGGAAATTGGATAGTAGAACCCTGTTCCGAAGAGGAAAAGAACTGCTCATACAGTAATAGGACCTCATAAGCGCAGCCATTCTGCGAGGCTGAACCCAATTCATAGGAATTTTGTAGATCCTCAGGGTAGTGCCGAATGCCTGGAAAAGCCATCTAGTCCAATTACTGTATAGGACTCTAAACTAGAACTGGGGGAATAACATGATTCTGAACCTGAACAAGAGGAAGAACCCAATTTTGAACCTAAACAAGAGGAAGAAACCAATTCTAAACTTGAACAGGAGGAAGAACCTAATTCTGAACCAGAACAGGAGGAGGAACCCAATTTTGAACCAAACAGGAGGAAGAACATGATTCTGACCTAGAAAATGAAGTAGGACCTTCTCAAACACCACTTATGAGCCTCTGAGATGATTTCTTGCAAGATTTTGAGGAAGGGATGACCCAGGTTCTTGCAAATTTGAATGCATTTATGCAACCTGAAGGATCACTTAAATAGAACCTGAGGAAAGCTCAATCTTCACGAGATTTTGGTCACACTGAAATTTTTCCTTCCCAAGAAAAGCACCAAGAACCCTTAGGTACAAATCTTATTTATAAACTTGTCCCTACAAAAGATGGTTCTTAGAAGAAGCGAATAGCCGAAATAAAGTTAAGGAAGATGAGGAAGAAATACCAGAAGCTTCAGAAGACAGTTAAGTGGCTACGTTGGATATTAAAAGAAACTGCAAATAGGAAATCTCATAGCACTACTCCTGAGTTAGTCACTGTGGCCACACAAACATAAATATGTGAAGGTAAGGCAATAGGAACCCAAACAGAATCTATTTCTACTCAGGCAATCACCACACAAACAAGCCCTCACATAGATTTGATAGATATGGCTATTGAGACGGAGGAATTATCCTCTCACAATAAAAATACCTAGATAGAGGAAATATTCAATGACGCTCCATCAAGCAGTAATCCTATTCTTCTAGATTTACAGGAGGAGCTAGTACAGGCCAAACTTGCTTTAGCACAATGTAAGAAGGAGATAGTTCCTCTGCAAAAGTATCAGGAGTTGCATAAGCAATTGAAAGAATTGACCATAACTGAGAGTGAAACTTTTGATAAATCAAGGTAGGAGGAAGAAAAGCTAAGGAAAGTAAAAGCCAAGCTAGATAAGATCATGGGTCAGATTGATGCTATTTGCTCTTTATATTCTGATGTCTTATCTTGCAGGTCTCCTGCTACAAATTATGCTCTGTTATTATTGGAAAGATATTTATTGTTGAAAATTAAAGCTGTTAAGGTTGGCAAATCAGTTGAATTGAAGACAACTGGCGAATTCATAAAATGATGTAAGGAGCATGGGATAAAAGTCCAACATCTTCTTTGTGAACTTTATTTGCATAAATTTTTACTAGAAGGGGAGGCAGATAATAATCCTAGCCCTTTTGTTGGGGAAATTCAGCTCCAAGCCTTCATTTCCTTCGCAGTGAACCCAGTCAAATGGTTCAGGGCCTATAACACCTTTCAAAGGAAAGAACATGGACTGGATTTGTGGGTAAGGGGTGAGCCTACTCAACCCTTGCATCTTTTTGTTAAACACAAGAGGCTCATGAAACAGGAGGGAGTAATTAAGAGGGGCCTATACATAAAGAGATTGTGCAAGTAGGAACGGCGTATTTCTTATCCATACAGGAAAGGTCCTTACTTACATCCAAACAGAGATGGATGGTCTCTACCAATACTATCTAGAACAGAGAACCATTTGGTTACAGGAATTTTAAAGTTGCCACAGGTCATTTTGTCACATACAGTAATAGTATCTTGAGGGAAGGACCATATTGTCTAGGATGTCGATTCAGGAGCCCTATTATTTGGTACCCTCCTGAAGGATATCATTTTGATTATGAGTTTCTTAAAGGTCATGAAGTGATAGCCTTTGCAAATTTAATACAAAAGCACGATTTTAGGTTGTATACAGAAAAGGTATTTCCTGCTTACTCTTTAATTGCATTACATAATAACTACTTATTTTCATGCAAACATGAAACAAGGTAAGCAGGGGACTATGTTGGGCCGTGCAACAAGTATAAATTTACTCTTGATTACACTATCTTTTTTCTCCTTTTTATGTATTTCTGCCATGATGTAATAAGCTTTTGATAGAATTTCAATAAGAAGTGAACAAAAATGCTTTTGATGTGATTTGGCTATCAAAACTAACTTTTGTTGCTTTTTATGTAGAAATTAGTGAATGGAATAGCTGTTGTTCAAACTATTGAACAACAAAGGCTAAACAAGGAGAGAAGAGCACGTTTTGTGTGTTCAAATTGAGAAGCGAATTAGGAGGATCAACGCAAGATGGAAGAATGTCTAATAATAGTATTTAGTTGTGAATTTTTTAGGATCTCCTGATCCTGAGGAATCACATTTATGTCGTTTCCTCATTGACTATAAGAGGAGAAAAATGAATAGAATATAGGCACTTAAATTTTTTCCTTTTTACTTCAATTGTAATTTTAATATACAGAGCGTTATTCTGAAGGATACATCGTGCTATAATGACATTTGGATTTGATGAATAATAGATAATTCGTGTTGTTGTTCATTCACAATATTCTAAAGTAATTAAGAAGTAAGCACTAGTGGCTTGGGCCCAGTCACTAGTGGATTTCATTGTTGTTCCCTATTTTATAGTTTACCTTTCTTTTACTACAAGTTTAATTACTCTGTTTTATAGCTTTACGATTGATTTACTTTCACTATTTTTGAGTTTATGTATTCATTTCATTAATTATTATTTTTGTTGATTGGCTTCATTTATTTATGTCGTAGATTGATTTAATTATTAGGTAGTAATAATTTCTCGTTAATTGAAAGCCAGAGTGTTATTGGTTAGATGAGGTGCATTACTTTTATTCAAAATTTTAGATTCAGCTGAAAGAGCTATGTTATCGCTATGGTGCACTCAGTTGATGTAATTGCAATTAGGAATTTTTTATTAAGATTGATCTTTTGTTTTGATTAAGATTGAGTTTTGGTGCTTGAATAGGTTAATTTCCTTGAAGTTACAAGCTTGATAGTTAGGGTTTGATCTGTTTACTCTTGTATTGAAATCAAGGAGATATTACTCTCTGTAGATTCAATGATTTTCATCACTTGCACATATTGTGTACACTCTTGAAACAAAAAGACTTATCCAAGTTGATAATTAATGTGAGGCATTTAGGAGTTCCAAAAGACACCTTATATGTGCCTAACGCTTGCTTTGCTATCTAAATTGCAATCCAATCCCTTGACTTGGTTTCAACCCATTTCTAGGCTTGCCTTAGTGAGTTGCAGAGTCCTTGAAGGCAACCAGCCTTCAATCCAGGAATTGCGTAGTCCAAGCCCACAATGAGCCTTCGACTCCAAAACTACATAGAGCCAACTGCCTACTTTCATTCAGCTAGGAAACTACCTATAGCATGAGAGGCATCCTGAGCTACTTAGCCCAAAAATAGTGCATAAGCTTTCCCTCAGCAGCTACTTGATGCATGGGCTAGTGAGTTGTCCAGTTTCCACGGGAGCTGCACAATCTCTCTATGCATGCATGGAAACGTTTTCCCAAAAAAAAAAAAAAAAAATTGAAAAATCATCCATAAAAAATATGAATCTGTTTTTAGTAGTCGGAGTTACACTTGAGTTATTTTTCGAAACCACCACAATGTGTTTCATTTTCCTAGATTTTTGACCTTCACGTCATAAACCCTATATCAACAAAATCTATTTAATGGACACTGGTAGAGATCATTTTGACATTTGATCTTAGAGCTCTGGCATTCTGAAGGAGACCTAGGAACTGTCAGCATAGTCATCGCAACTTTTCTGGGTAAGTCTTACTTTACTAGTCGTTTGCTACTTTTTCGATCGCTTTTGTGTCCTTGGCTTGTGAGAGTGTTGTTTTATTTGTTTAATTGAATGGCCATTGGCATTTTGATTCTTTCTAACTTGTAGAAGTGATTTTATACGTTTTGCATTGTATTTCCCAAGTGTCACATGCATAACCCATTTTTTGCACTGACGGTCACTTTTATGGCGACTCTCTCCACATGCTTCATTGTTCTTCATTTTGATTGATTTATGCACTTATTTTTTTTCATGCATCATCATTCACTCATATATTCGCCCACCTTCACTTCTACTTTCAAATCTATTCATTTTCATGTTTCCATTGAGTAGATCTCGGCTGCCTTGGCATGGATCCAACTCTTCCCAGCATGAACTATGCATTTCTGGATCTCAAGGCTCTCCCTTGGCTCCAGGAATTGCACAGAGTTTATGAAGGCCTGGCTTCAACTATGCACTACGTAGTTCCAAGATCCAGCCTAAGCCTTGGTCACTAGTTTTACATAATGTGTAGTCCAAACTAGCCTAAGCCTCACTAAACTATGCATTATGCAGTTCTAGCCAACAACACCTCCCCACCAGCAGCTGGGGCTACATAATGCACAAAACCAGCTGGCAGTCAGTGACCTCTGAGGGCTAGTATTGTGCAATTCTTCCCATCAGTTTCCCAGTTTGTTGTTTGGTTTATTCTTGAAGTGATTTTGGTGTCACACTAATATTTGCATTCCATGGGTGTCCTCTTTGTCTCCAAGTACATCAATTGTTGAGAAATTATCCACAGTTGCAAATGACATGGCTTCGAAGATAAATGCACAAAAGGACACTGTTGAAAGTAGCACTCGGGATGCAGTTGAACAGGTGTCAGTGAGTTTATCAGTTTATGAAAACACCCAGTTGTTCATTGAGAAGGGAATGAAGTTAACATGGTAGGAAATCAAGGATATCTTTATAGGAGACTTCAAGGGAGATATAGAGGATTTGCAAGTGTATGTCAATATCAATTGGTTAGGCTTTCATAACATTGCATGCAGGTACCCCACATTCCCATACACAGATGTCATCCTCTAGATTGTCTCACACACAGATCCTGAGACGATGACATTGAGCAGTGGCAGTGGAACACAACTTTTTATCTTCAAGACGAAGAATTATCATCAGATGTATCACTTACCTCAGTCGGTGAACTGAATGGATGAACGTTTCTATGCCACCCATAACTATGTAAACACCAGGAATATTATCAAGTGTTGGGTGAAGGAACCATCAAAGTTTAGATCCATGCCCAATCATGTTTACAAGATGAAGTCACTCAAAAAGGCCTACCATTTCTTGATCATCTTTGCATTCAGATGGTATGATCAAGAGAGCACGAAGACCTTTTCTCCAGAATCGGGTGGTTGCGTTGGACTAGTTGGTGAATGATGGAAAACCATTTAACTAGTCAGATATGTTGGCTCATTAGTTGAAAGTATATGTGACTAATGCCTAAAATATTCCCAAGGATGAGAAAGAAATATTCTACATGTCTACATATTTACTTGATGCAATATGTGCCCAACATTAGTTTCCTAGCATGGGGATGAAGTGGACACCACAAGAACATGCCATTAATATTTATTGCAAGTTTCTTTCTGAGTGCAGCTACCGAGGAGTTATGGTGAGGCTAGCTGACCATTTCATCACCCAGTGTACAATTTGATCTTTGAGCATGATCCACCTTGCATGTCCCAAGAGGTAATGGAGGAATTACTTAAAATTGCAGATTGGTATGCCTCATTCGGTGGCACTTTCATCAGGATGTTTGGTGGAGAGAAGCCTTCATATGTGCTACCAAGGTTTTCCATAGAAAATTTGGTCATGCAAGAGGTCTCATATCACATCTCCACAGTGTTATCAATATGGCTACATAAAAGGACCCTTGGAGGTATTGTTACAACCACTCCAAACTCAATGAACTAGTAAGCATAGCCACAAACTGGAAAGCTGCTCTGCAGGTAGTAGCACCACAGGAAGAAATGACAACACTAATAATAAGAAACAAACCAGCATAGCATAAGGGTAAGTGGAAATTTTCCAAGAACACAAAGGTTGAGCAAAGCTACAAGTTTAGAGAATATCCTCTCATTGAGAAAGCATCTTTGGTAGTGGAGGCTAAGAGGAAATAGTGCATAAAGAGAGCAGAGCTAAGGAAGAAGAGAAGCAAAGGTTGGAGGAAGTAGAAAAGAAGTTTCAAGAAATGGAGAAGAAGTTGAAAGAATAACACGAGCTAAGAAGGAGATAGAGGGAAGAGAAGAAGAAATAGGAACATGAGGAAGGGCAAGGTGTGATCGTAGAAAAACTGTGCCCATATAGGTTGAGGAGTCAGAAAGACTAGCAGATGAAGAAGAGGGTGAGTTGATGCAAGATCAGGAGCTTGCTAAGAAAATTGAGGAAATGGTTGAAGTAATAGGCATGGATTTTCGATAGGAGCTATAGGAGCCAGATACCGACCTTATGAGCATCCGAGGTCGCCCCTCAGTCTCCACCACCTCCAATATCAGAACCAGTCTCGAATGAGAAAGGAGAGGTTGTTCTCCTTAATGATGATCATGTGATGGATGTGTGCAATTTTTCATTTGATGAATTGCAGTGGAGGATTGTACAACCATGGAGAAATTATTTCCCAGATGATCATGTGCCACCTGCATTTATGAAGGAAAGGTATATAGTGCCAGATGTCAGGAAACATACAGTCGCCATGGCCGATGCCACTAAGGATTATGCAGGAGCCACAAGCTCAAATGTCAGGTTCTTGTTAGCATAGAATAAATAGATGGCTAAGAACCTACAAGCGACCAGGTAGAAAGTAGAACAATCTGCGACATCCAAAATGGTAGAAATGAGGAAGAAAATACTTGGTGAAGCATTAACTCTTGAGGCCACCATGCAAAAACCCTATTTGGAATCATCATCATGCATAAGGTAGTTTTCCATATATTTTGTTTTCAGCGACAGAGTAGAAATATTGTCCAAACTCTTGGATGCATAAACAATGTTATCACCCAAGTGCAGGAATGGACAATGAGATACAAAGAAGCCCCGCTTCACTTTCCCAAGATAATGAAGCCATAGGTAGAGCTAGACAAAGCAAAGGTCCAGATGCAGATCCATAACTATGAGAAAATTGCCCTTTTCATCAGTAACACATAGGCTTCATATGCACAGTTGTTCAAAACTTTGGATGTGATGGTGAGGATGCACAAGATCTCATCAATCGATTCCCTCATCGTAGCAAGGGAGAAGAACCATGTCTGATTAGATATTGACAAGTACATGGAGCAGCTTAGGCGAGAAGCCACCAGTGATGACTTGGAGATGACTAGAGAGAACATACATAAGTACATCGATGGTCCTGTCATAGTTAAGGCTGTGCTACACATTCTTCACGATGAGTTGGCAAAGTTTCCGAGATCATATACCCACAAGCTATGGAGGCAATAGTTCACTTCTAAAAAGACACCATCAAGTAGTATGGGGACATAATGTGACAGTACCAATCTTGGTATCAGTATGTCATTGAGAGTCATCAGGTGTATGTTACCCAGTTGGTCTTCCCCTACACTTCTGAGTCATAGTGTTGTGTCTTTTCTGGTTGTCTATAGGCCATTTTGTATCACATGGGTACATGTGGAAATTGAACAGTCACTATGTAATGTAATGAGTTATTTGTAAAGAAGTTGCAGAGTCATGAAGGTAGTCAAAGAGTCAAAGGGGAATGTCAAGGGTCACCCCACCCTTTGTTATAAATAGAATCTCATAACTCTTAGAACATTCTTTTGGGAGCCAAGCTTTTGGCTAGGCTTAGGCTTAAAGAAGGGTTGGGAGTATTGTGATGAGCCTTGGATTCTCCACAACGTAGAGTGAGTACACTTCTTTGGAGGAGTAGGTGATTTTGACTATAATGTTCCACTATTGGGGCTAGTGGTTTCTAATGGTGTATGTATGGATGGAACTTTCACTTAATAATAATATAATTTAGCCAACATGTTTTCATGCATATGTTGTTATTGTAGTTCAACTATTCTAGTTACTTGAGCAATGTATGTTGTTTAGTTTATGCATTTCCTTATGAACTATTATTTATGCAATTGTATGAATCTAGTTGAAGGTTTGTTGTTGGATTAACCTGTCACTTTTGTTTTTGTGGAATATTCCGCATTGCAACTTGTGATGTCATTCTCATCATGTGTTCCTTTCAGGTTGCATACTATTACAGGCTCCTAAGGGACACACTTTCTTTTCCCCTCCGTGTGTTAGACACCCCATGCATCTCCCTTGACTCATTGCAAGGTGACACATTTTCTTCTGACCAAAGTCATCATACTTATCTCTATGCGCTACCGCGGTCAAGGCACTACATTTCCACCCACTCTTAGGACACCTACTCCAAATGGTTTGAGGTCTAGTTCAGACTTCTTACTGGGGAGATCCCCTTAAATGTTGGTGGGTCCAGCACTGTCAACATTTTTGGTGCTGGAAGGTGGGCCAGGTGACAAGTTGAGCCCTCAAAGTCTATTTTGAATCTTTGCACATCATTCATGACTTACATCATAATCAGAACCCCAACAAGTTTTTCCCACACTCATGATTTCAAAGTGTCGAAGGATGTTATGGATGACTTTTCACAACTTAATATGATGGTGAAGGCAGAATAGCCTTGTTAAGGCATGAAGTTTCTTTTTTGGGTTTTGTGACAGGAATGAATTCCCCTTGGATGACATTGTCTGTGGGTTCTTCGCTTTCATGTTTGAAAGACACATTAAGAAATGGTGTTTCACATTTCCCACAACCTCTATTCACTCTTCCAATCACATGATTAGAGATTTAGGTAGTGACTTCTTTCATTATGACTGTTATCACTCAGGTTGTCCCTAAGCTCCTAAAGGGATACGGCTGAGGTAACCACAAACCAATCTTTAGATTGCAGGTTCTAGCCCACCTGCAATTAGAGAGGGATCTCTCTTAATGATTTAGCTTTGTTGATGTTGATTTTAGGCTAGCTATTGGGTTCAGTGGGTTTTGTTTAAGTTTCGATGGAGTTTGAATGGAAGGAAGTTGCATTCAAGCAGAGAGGCAAGGGATAGGGTGATGAGTTCAAACCATTGGGCATGGAGTCATGGATTAAGGCTTGCTGTTGCGTTTTCTTGGTCACAAGGGGATTATAGAGTAGGATAACTACACATGAAACAATACCAATTGCTGAAAATATGGAATGAAAGTCAGAGATGAAAGGCAATTAAGAATCTTTCATCAGCTAACAGAGATGAGAGGTGAATGAATGGTTATCTAGGAGCAGTTAAGAATTCCTAAACTAACATTCATATGTGGAAGAAACAGTGTAAACATGATCATTTAAGCATGCATATTCATAACCGTTCCTGATGAAAACATGAAGAAATCACAAAAATTGAGCATAGGGTGCTGCCAAGCAAATCCTAAACTACTCTTCCTTTCTGAAATTTTAGATGGTGAAACATAGATGATAAAAAAAGCATGAAAAACCAAACAGAGTTAAGGGACACTTATTGAACCATGTAGAAGCACAAGAATTCCATAGTCACTATTCAACCAATTAAACATAGCAGACAGTTTCAGAATCCATGCATTTCAGCAGTCTTTGATTATAGAATTTATCATATACACAGTGCCAGTCTCTGCTCAAGAAAAAAATCAAACCAACAAAGACCAACCAACCCCTCTTGCATGTTTCAGGGTGGTATATATAGGAAAAATATCTAAAATTATTTATTACAACTGACCTAAACAGGTCTGCGGGAAAAAAGCTTTCTAAAACCTAACTTATGCGGGAATTAAATGCAAGTAAGTCTTCTTTGGGCTGCGCCAGAGGCAGCTGGATCAAAAGTGAGTTAATGTGGTGTACTCTGTGGCTTGGTTCAGTGGTTCTGTAATAACTGCGCATTGAGTTCTGGTCCACTGATCTTCTGTGAGCTTTAATGTGCAGTCGTTTGTGTTGGTGAGATTTGAATGGTTCCTTAACTGCTTCTTCACTTTCAAGGTTTTTCTTTTAATGCTTCATTCGCCTCGAGCCCTGAGAAGATCTTCACTGATACAATTTGCCGCTACACTGATACTCTTTGACATGCAATTTGGCTTCATATCTGCTCTGATACTCTTTAACATCTTAACCGGGTCTCTTTCCGTCTTCTGATACGTTCAAAACTGCAAAATCGGGCTTTTTCTGCCCTTTTCGGTGCAAAAATGGCTAAGGAATCAAAAGATTCCCCATTTTAGCTTATTTTCCATAGCGATGTGTGATTAGTGCTAAGCGCTAATCGCGCATCGAAAACTGCCCCTGTTTTTCATTCTGGGCTTCCGAAGCTTGATTTTTTCACTTGCGCATTTTTTCAGCTGCTGACGTTAGCATGATTTCAGCAGTACTGCAGATGAAATCAGCATGACGTCAGTGGTGGGACCCTCTTGTACGGTGATGATGTCAACATGATGACATCAGCAGGGTGACGTGGTAGTATGGTGAGGTGATGATGTGGCGGGACACAGTGGTAGGGTGACGTCAGCAAGGGGTAGGCAGGAAGGGGTGAGGTGGAGGCGAGGTGGCAGGGTGACACGGCGTTCATGTCACAAGAGGGAAGGGCGGTTTTTGGCTTGCATCGGACCGCCTTTGGTACAGAGGTGGTATTTGTCAGGGGCGGCCTGATGCAATGGGATGCTACCAGCTGTCCCAATGTACGACGGTAAAATCGTCGAACATCGGGTGGTAACGAACCATCACAAAAGGGCGCCCGATATGCACGAGGGCCATCGGATCTGGGAGGGCTGATCCGACGGTGGATGGGAGGATAAGATGCACGGGGTTTAGTTAAAGTGCGCACGCGATAAACTTTAATATTTGCGGCCGTGGGTGGGTTTCAAAATTTAGGTTAAGGGCTAATGGGTTTGGCGCTTTGGTTATTTATTAATCAAACATTAATAAATTCCAAAAATTCAATGTGCGGGGGTTGGTTAATGCATTTGGAAGGGGGTTTTTTGTGTTTTGGAAGGATTCCAAACAACTGGGAGGGGAAATTTATGCAGAGATGAGGGTTCTTACTAAGATCCAGGTGACTTAGTAATTCCCAAGGGGATATTTATGGTTATGTTTCAACCAGAGGGAGGGGATATTTACATAGGGGAATTACTAACATAGTTTTAGTAGGGGGAAGGGAAATAGATAGGGATTTGCATAATAATATTAGGAGTTAATATGAAAATGACAAGAAAGCACTAAGTTTCAGAGATCTTAGGCTTTAAAGGGGAGATAGAACTTTGTAGAGAATGTCTGGACCCTCCTTGAGTAAAGCAGATATTTACCAAGGCAAATGATCTGGAAAATGATGAACTTAAGAGATATCAAGCAGATATTGACCTCTTTTAGGGGAAGTTAGTAAATGATTTAGGGAAGAGGAAGAAAGGGGAGTTAGACATGCCTCGCTTGAAGTGCTTCAAGTAGGAACTTCCTGATAATTGTGATCTGGATAAATATAACACTTGAAAATGTGGAATTGATCACAAATCAACATTCTGCAACCTCAAAATTACCTACCCAGCCTACTTACCTAGCATTTGTTCTTCTTTTTAGTTTGGGTGCACTTAGACTTGCAGACCCAGATTTTCAACTTTTCTTTTTCTGTTTTCCTATCTACATCTACACTTATTTCTTCCAAGGGCCCAGAGTAAGCAGTTGGGCTCCTTTGATTTTCTACCTATCTAAGAATCTGCCAAGATTAAGCTGTTTGGACAGATTATTCATTCTCTATATTCTAAAACAGGAAATTGAAACCTAGGGAGACCAAGGTTAAGCTGTTTGGACCTCCCTTTAGCTAAAAATTCTACAAAAATGGACTAACTTCTTCAAAATTGGAATGCAGCAGTTGAACTTAGACAAGCACACTTTCATGGCCTCCTTCTTTGGTGTTTGTTAGCAAATATGGAGCATTTCAGTATGCGAAGTATGACATATTTGGCCTGTAAAAATGTCAATCATGAAATATGAGTAACCTGCTCCAGCAGGAGGCTAATAGTGGCTCCACTTGGGGATAGCTTTTCCTTGTGAAAAGCCAAGAATAGCAGGTGAGACTGCCTTGATCTTCTGTTGTTGCTGTGCATTGAAACTTCTTAGTGCTGACTGTTGGATTGATTTGAAATTTTGGACTGAAAACAACACTTTCCTTCAACTGATTTGCTAGTGAACTGTGAAGCACTGCCTGCTTTCTTCTACGTGCTTTAGCATCTGGACTGTTACAAAATAAAATAAAGTGCTGATATATACAAACATTTATGTATAGAAAATAACACCGCCTATTTTTTCTCAATCAAAAGGGATCATGGTAATGCTTTAACATTCAGCCATTAACCGAACCTTCTTCAGCTGTGCTGCCATCTAGAGATCTGAGGAAATATGTGTTATTGCCTTGCACAGCGTTGATAATGTATGGACCTTTCCAAAGAAAATCAAATTTTGCATGTTTTCCCTTGTCCTCTCTTTGTGAGTCCCACCTTAGAACTTTTCTGCCAACCCAGAAATCCTCTGCTTTAGCTTTCTTATCAAACATCGTTTTGAGTTTCTCTTGCAACATTTGAGCTTTGTCATACACTTTCTCTCTGGTTTGCTAAAGATGAATGGTTTGATTAACTCTTCTCTGCATTTCATTTGGTTCATCTTGAATCTCCTATAATAGTTTGATAGCAGGAATGCCCAAAGATGAAGGAAATCTGGCTTCCATACCATATACTAGCTCATAAGGGCTCATCCCAATGGATTTCTTGGTTGAAAGTCTGTCTGCCCACAGAGCATTTGTGAGCTTCCTATGCCAGTTCTTTTTGTTTTCCTCTAGCAGTTTCTTTATGATATTGATGAGGCTTTTGTTGGATGATTCGGCCAAGCCATTACCTTGAGGGTAGTAAGCTGTGGAGTGGCCTAGGGTAATGTGGAATTTATGGTAGAAGTTGATGATCTTTTTGGATTTGAAGGCAACAGCGTTGTCAGTGATGATTTTCTCAGGGCAGCCAAATCTGGAAAGGATATTGCCCTCAAGGAATTGGACAATGGTGGAGTCATTGGCTTGTCTACATGGGACGGCTTCAATCCACTTAGTGAAATAATCAGTGGTTGTCAAAATCCACTTGTGCTAGCCTGAGGAAGAGGGAGGAATTTCTCCAATGAAGTCAAGACCCCATTGTTGAAAGGGATTTTTGGTTGAAATGGGCTTAAGGGGTAAAGGAAGTAATTTTCTTTTTCCTTGAAAGATTTGGAATTTGTGACATGAAACAACAAATTTCTTGACATCTACAAATAGAGAGGGTCAATAATAACCAGCCCTTAAAATCTTTTCAGCAGTGGACTTCCAATATAAGTGTCCTCCACAGTCCTCTGCATGAAACTCTTTCATGATGATGTTAGTTTCATTCATATTCAAACAATTAATCAGTATTCCTTCATGATTTTTCCAAAACAAAGCACCATCAATGACACAAAATTTTGATGATTTCATCCTTAAAAATCTTTTCTTGGTCCTGGACAATCCTGGGGGATCACACAGGTTTAACAATACAAAGAAAATATCAGCATACCATGGGGATTGCAAAAAGGTTTCACTGATCTGTGGAGTCGCCAGCTCCGGTTCATTGTCCACTTGATTAATGTCTAAGGCCTGGAAGTTTGTTTCAGACATTATCTTGTCTAAACCTTGTCCTTTTATCAGCTTGGTGGGTTTTATCTCAATGTCATATTGAAGAATGCTGGCAATCCACTTGCCTCTTTTTCCTTCTAGTCCCTCTTGAGTTAATATATCTTTTACAACTGAGTTTGGGACATAGGCAATCACATGGGAGTAGAAGATGTAAACTCTGAAGTCTTTGATGGCCTTAACCAGGGCATAAGCCTGCTTTTCCATAATCTGATATTTCAATGGTGCATCTCTTAAAGCTCGGCTGAAGAAAGAAATTGGCTTTTCGTTACCTTGATCATCCTTTTGCAAAAGGACAATGGCTATGGTGTGCTCAGATTCAAAAGGAAAAATGATAAAATCTTTGTCGAATTGCGGACTGGTGAGGACAAGCGTTTGAGTCAAGGCAGCTTTGATACTCTCAAAAGCTTGCTTGGTTTCAAGGGACCATTTTACCTTGGCATCCTTTTTTAACATATTGCTCAATAGCCTTATTAGCTCAGCTAGGTTTTGGATAAATCTCCTTAGGAAATTGATCTTTCCAAGGAATGCTTGCAACTCTTTTATGTTTCTTGGATATGGGATTTGGAGGATAGCTTGAATTCTTTCAGGATCAATTCTAATCCCATCTGTTGATATGATATGGCCTAGAAGCTTGGCTTCCTCAAGGGCAAACAGGGACTTCTTAGGATTCAAGGAAATGCCATATTTCCTGCATGTCATGAAAATTTGCCTTAGATGCTTAAGGTGCTCTTGGTCAGATTTGGAGAAAGGGGTTAAGTCATCTAGGTAAATAACAAGGAAATCATGTATCTCCTTGGAAAATGCAATATCCATTGCCATTTGAAAGGTAGCACGAGCGTTCTTTAGCTCGAAAGGAATTTTAACATACTTAAATGTTCCCCACAGTGTGGTAAAGGCTGTCTTGTCTTGATCATCCATGTGAACAAGTATCTGATTAAATCCCGAAAATCCATCTAGTAAAGAAATTCTAGATGATCCCACTACTCTTTGTAGGATATGGTCCATTTTAGGCAAAGGGTAGTGGTCTTTTAGAGAGACTTGGTTTAAATTTCTCAAGTCTACACACAGTCTGATCTCTCCTGTTTTTTTTTTGTGGGAACTAAATTGGATACCCATTCAGAGAATCTAATGGGTGCAATGATACCTGCTTCAAACATTCTCTTTATTTCTTTTTCAATGAGGGGAAGAAGCATGGGGTTGATTCTTCTGAGTTTCTATTTGAATGGTTTTTTATTTGGTTTTAAGGGAATGGTATGTTGAATCACTGAGGTGTCATAGGACTT
>APFE031417785.1:324790-345773 GCA_000404065.3 Pinus taeda | reverse complement strand
GAATCACTGAGGTGTCATAGGACTTCAAGTCCTCATAACTCCAAGCAAATACATCTTGGAACTCTTTGAACAAATCCACATATTTTGGTTTTTGATCAGGGGGCAGATTTTTGGATAGTTTAATCATTTTGGGCTTTTCTGCTGTCCCTATATTATGTTCTTCTATAGCAACATTTAAAGGCTCCATTTTTGGCTTTTTGGGCTCATCATTGTCATCAAACATGTCTTCTAATGGAGTAAGGCCAACAGACATAAAATTATTCTTTAGATCAATAAGCTCATCCTCTGCTTTGGGGGTTTCCTCTAAACATATTTGTTTCAGTTGTTCTATGTTTGTGTTGTCAAAAATAGTTGGGTTAAGGATTTGTTTAGCTATTGCAGCTGTTATAGCCTTCTGATTTTCTTTTGTTAGCTATTGGGAATCGTTCATGGCATCCATGTCAATGTTTGTATTCGAAAATTCGCCCTCAAGAGTGAGGAAATTGTTAATCTAGGCATCATTTTGAAACACTTGCCAATCTTTAACATTTTTAGGGACCGAGGGTCTATGTTTTGTCTTGGCAGTGAAATGGTGATTTGGCTCAAAGGGAAGCTTGCATGTGCTAGCAAACGTTGCTAGGCTGTGAGCATGAATATTATGGTCTCTTGAAATTTTGGAAAGCTTGGATTCATTGAAAGAATTGAGTATTTATGTGGCAGCAGTCCTATAAGCTCTCATTCTATTGCCATTAGTAACGAAGTTGCCATTCATTTGTTGGATGATCAAATTGGAGTCACCTAGGATGGACACTTTTGTAGCTCCTACGACTTTGAGCAGTTTTAGGCCTAAGAGGAGAGCTTCATACTCTGCCATGTTGTTAGTACATCTGAAATTTAGTCTGTAGGCATGGCCCTCTACTTGGATGTCATGTGTATTGTAAATCCATACCCCTGCCCCTATTCCTAAATTATTGACATAACCATAAAACTCTAAACACCATGTGATTTCTTGTTTGTGGTGTGTATTAAGAGTTTCAGTTATTTGAGGATTGGGCAGACTTACAATTTATGTTTCGGGAGGTTCTTCTCGTTTGCTGGTTTCCTTGACTGTTGTGACATTTTCATGGGTATTGGCAGCTGATTCCTCATTGATGCATGTTTCTTGCTCTAAGGCTAAAGGCTTATCATCAGTTGGAGGATTGGTGTCATCATTAAATAAAATAAAAGAATCCATGTCAGAATGGATTGAGTAAATTGGAAAATTTTGGGGCTTTTCCTCACTACTTACCACATACTTCATCAATGTTTCCCTGTACAGTCTCTTTGGTTGACCAAAGACAGATATAGTGGCATAAGAGAGGTCAAGTTGAAGGGATCCTTGGAGTTTTTCTCCCCATTATCTTGATAGGAGCATGCCATATTTTGTTGGAATGTCAGCAACTACTACGTCCATTAGGATTGTCTTGTTGGGAAATTGGACTAGAGACACAATAAGGTCTTTGATTACGCCTAAACACTTAACTTGACTTGAGTCAAAGGAATATAGATATTTATAGGGTCTTGTGACATCAAGGTTTATCTTTTCCATTACAGCTTTGGGCATAAGGTTATGTGAGGCACCTGAGTCAAACATAGCATTATGCAAGATTTTGTCATGTATGTGAAGACTGACATAAAAGGGTGGAACAGGTCCATATGTTGATTTTCCATTAACTTTTGGACCAAACAACAACTCAGGGGTATCATCTAAAACATTTACATCATCCCTGACCTCTGGTAGTTGAAGTGACCTTTGAATTTGTTGCCTATAGACATCATGTTTGGCAAGTTCTGAGAGGGGAATGTGTATCTTGAGTTTTCCAATCTCTACTTCTAAATTGAATGGTTTTTCCGATGGAATCCTTGCATTAGCAGTAGCAGATTTTTCCTTGTCAAGAGCGTTCTCTGTGTTTTCTTTTTGAATGTCAGCGTTATGATGAATGACAGTTTGTGGTATTTCTGTTTTGGGAAGGATTTTTGGAGTGCCGTTCAAATTTTTGAGGAAGAAGGAGGTAGAGGCTGGTTAGTAGGAGGCTGTATGTCTGATATGTCCTCTATAGTTACTTGATGTAGGTTTGGGACGGCAATATCAGCTGGTTCTGTTATGACAACACTGTCTTTAATTTTGTTGGGCTGTTTGCTCTCTTTTGTTCTGCTAGGTACAGGGAAATCAATGGTCCTTGTTCTCAACTTATATTGTTTGTGCAGCTCATACACAGTAGAATCATAACCTTGTTTAAAATCAAAAGACTCTCTCGACTTGGTCTGAAATTGTTTTACATCAGGGTAGTCTTGGTCCTCTTGAGTGAGAAATATTTGATGTTTATTTTTCGAATCTATCAGGTTCATGTGAGTCTCATTTGTGGGCTCACTAGATGTGGACGCTTCCGCATAGTTTTCTTGGAAATGAGGCCTAATATCATGGTCGGGACTAGCCCTTCCAGCGTTTGTGGTTTGATTTTTTCTGAAGTTTGGATTCCTTATGGTGTTGGTCTATTTTCCTTCCCATGATGATTTTCTCTCAACGCTCTCTACTCTGTCTCCTAGCCTATGCATGTTGTTGATGATAGCATCTAGTTTTTGGTCTAAGGCTGAGGGCTCTTCCTTGAAGGTGGTTCTTCTCTCAGTTCTGGCTCTATTTCTTTTGGCAATTAGGTTTTCCTCCACACTAACAGCAACATCTTGCATCTCTGCAAGGCTTTGAGGGGCTCTTTCCCTTAACTGATATGCCATTTCAGCATCAAAACAATCAGGGAATTTGTACAAAGCAAGATCAGGTGGAGGTCTTAAATTTTGTGGTATTGCATTGTAAACATTATTAAACCTTGCATAGTAGTCCAAAACCGTTTCCTGAGGGCCTCTTTTGATAGTATCATACTCAGATAGTATGTGCAAGGGGCCTTTCTTTTTCTCCCATCTGTTAATAAATGTCTGGTATAAGGCTTTTGGGTTTAATATGGAATTGGGTGTGAGTGCTCTAAACCAAGTCCTGACATCACCAGTCAAACTTTGGACAAAAATCCTCATTCTTACACTGTCATCATCAATCTCATAACTCTCAAAGTAATCCTGCATTTTCTTTGTATGCTGTAGGGATGTGCAGGAATTTGTGCCATCAAAATAGGTAATTTTTGTATGATAATCCTGAGGCATAGCCCCGGGATTAGCAGGACACTGTAAGGGTGCATATCTATTAGCCATATTAACGGGGATAAGTGGAACAACAGGGAAAAGTGGGACAACTGGAGTAACTGGGATAATAGGAGTGGTAGTGGTGGTATGTGTAGTGAACAAAGGTGTGGACACAACGGTTGGGGAAGTGGATGATTTCCAAGGGGAAGAAGGGTTTGAGCAGAACAAAACTTTAACAGGGGTTGAAAAACTACTAGGCTGAACTGTTTCGGGACTGGAAGCAGTCAAACCTTCTTGCGGCTCTTTCTTTCGAAGGATCTTAGGGATTATGTTGGGGTTTTCAAAAACATCTGGGGGATTTGGATCCGGATATGATCTTGTGTAACGTGAATGCTTCTTGGGAGCCAGCTTCTAACTTGTTTTTTGGGAATTGTTTCTAAGAACACAGGTCAACCTAGACTTTTAAAGGTCGGTTTCTTCCTCTACGGAGCTTCAGACTGGTTTTGTGAGATTATCTGAGGAAGTCCCCAGTGGAGTCACCATTATGTTATCACTCAGGTTGTCCCTAAGCTCCTGAAGGGATACAGCCGAGGTAACCACAAACGAATCTTTGGATTGTAGGTTCTAGCCCACCTGCAATCAGAGAGGGCTCCCTCTTAATGATTTAGCTTTGTTGATGCTGATTTTAGGCTAGCTATTGGGTTCAGTGTGTTTTGTTTAAGTTTGGATGGAGTTTGAATGGAAGGAAGTTGCATTCAAGCAGAGAGGAAAGGGATAGGGTGATAAGTTCAAACCATTGGGCATGGAGTCATGGATTAAGGCTTGTTATTGCGTTTTCTTGGTCACAAGGGGATTATAGAGCAGAATAACTACACATGAAACAATACCAATTGTTGACAAGATGGAATGAAAGTCAGAGATGAAAGGAAATTAAGAATTTTTCATCGGCTAACAGAGAAGAGAGGTGAATGAATGGTTATCTAGGAGTACTTAAGAATTCCTAAACTAACATTCATATGTGAAAGAAACAATGTAGACATGATCATTTAAGCATGCATATTCATAACCGTTCCTGATGAAAACATGAAGAAATCACAGAAATTGAGCATAGGGTGCTGCCAAGCAAATCCTAAACTATTCTTCCTTTCTGAAATTTTAGATGGTGAAACATAGATGATAAAACAAGCATGAAAAACCAAACAGAGTTAAGGGACACTTATTGAACCATGTAGAAGCACAGGAATTCCATAGTCACTCTTCAGCCAATTAAACACAGCAGACAGTTTCAAAATCCATGCATTTCAGCAGTCTTTGATTATAGAATTTATCATATACACAGTGCGAGTCTCTGCTCAAGCAAAACATCAAACCAAAAAAGACCAACCAACCCCTCTTACATGTTTCAGGGTGGTATATATAGGCAAAATATCTAAAAGTATTTATTACAACCGACCTAAACAGGTCTGCAGGAAAAAAAGCTTTCTAAAACCTAACTTATGTTGGAATTAAATGCAAGTAAGTCTTCTTTGGGCTGCGCCAGAGGCAGCTGGATCAAAAGTGAGTTAATGTGGTGTCCTCTGTGGCTTGGTGCAGTGGTTCTGTAATAAATGTGCATTGAGTTCTGGTCCACTGATCTTCTGTGAGCTTTAATGTGCAGTCGTTTGTGCTGGTGAGCTTTCAATGGTTCCTTAACTGCTTCTTGACTTTCAAGGTTTTTCTTTTAATGCTTCATTCGCCTCGAGCCCTGAGAAGATCTTCACTGATACACTTTGCCGCTACACTGATACTCTTTGACATGCAATTTGGCTTCATATCTGCTCTGATACTCTTTAACATCTGAACCGGGTCTCTCTCTATCTTCTAATACGTTCAAAACTGCAAAATCGGGCTTTTTCTACCTTTTTGAGTCTTTGATCGGAGAATCCACAGTAAGAGAATTTTTCTACCTTTTTCGGTGCAAAAATGGCTGAGGAATCAAAATATTCCCTAAAGATTCCCCAATTTAGCTTATTTTCCATAGCAATGTGTGATTAGCGCTAAGCGCTAATCGCGCATCGAAAACTGCCCTTGTTTTTCATTCCGGGATTCCAAAGCTTGATTTTTTCACTTGCGCATTTTTTCAACTGCTGACGTCAACATGACATCAGCATGATGATGTCAGCAGGGTGACGTGGCTGTACGATGGGGTGATGACGTGGCGGGACATGGTGGTAGGGTGATGTCAGCAAGGCGCAGGCAGGAAGGGGTGAGGTGGAGGCGAGGTGGCAGGGTGACATGGCGCTCATGTCACGCGAAGGGAGGGCGGTTTTTGTCTTGCATCGGAACGCCTTTGGTACGGAGGTGGTATTTTTCAGGGGTGGCCCGATGCAATGGGATGCCGCCAGCTGTCCCGGTGTATGACGGTAAAACCATCAGATATCAGGTGCTAACGAACCATCACAAAAGGGTGCCCGATATGCACGAGGGCCGTCGGATCTGGGAGGGCTGATCCGACGGTGGATGGGAGGATAAGATGCATGAGGTTTAGTTAAAGTGCGCGCACGATAAACTTTAATATTTGCAGCCGCGGGTGGGTTTCAGACTTTAGGATAAGGGCTAATGGGTTTGGCGCTTTGGTTATTTATTAATTAAACATTAATAAATTCCAAAAACTCAATGCGCGGGGGTTGGTTAATGCATTTGGAAGGGGGTTTTTTGTGTTTTGCAAGGAGTCCAAACACCTGGGGGGGGAATTTATGCAGAGATGAGGTTTCTTACTAAGATCCAGATGACTTAGTAATTCCCAAGGGGATATTTATGGTTATGTTTCAACCAGAGGGAGGGGATATTTACATAGGGGAATTATTAACATAGTTTTAGTAGGGGGAAAGGAAATAGATAGGGATTTACATAATAATGTTAGGAGTTAATATGAAAATGACAAGAAAGCGCTAAGTTTCAGAGATCTTAGGCTTTAAAGGGGAGATAGAACTTTGTAGAGAAAGTCTAGACCCTCCTTGAGTAAAGCAGATCTTTACCAAGGCAAATGATATGGAAAATGATGAACTTAAGAGATATCAAGCAGATCTTGAACTCTTTTAGTGGAAGTTAGTAAATTATTTAGGGAAGAGGAAGAAAGGGGAGTTACACATGCCTCGCTTGAAGTGCTTCAAGTAGGAACTGCCTGATAACTATGATCTGGATAAATATAACACTTGAAAATGTGGAATTGATCACAAATCAACATTCTGCAACCTCAAAACTACCTACCCAGCCTACTTACCTAGCATTTTTTCTTGTTTTTAGGTTGGGTGCACTTAGACTTGCAGACCCAACTTTTCAACTTTTATTTTTCTGTTTTCCTATCTACATCTACACTTATTTCTTCCAAGGGCCTAGATTAAGCAGTTGGGCTCCTTTGATTCTCTACCTATCTAAGAATCTTCCAAGATTAAGCTGTTTGGACAGATTATTCATTCTCTATATTCTAAAACAGGAAATTGAAACCCAGGGAGACCAAGGTTAAGCTATTTGGACCTCCCTTTAGCTAAAAATTCTACAAAAATGGACTAACTTCTTCAAAATTGGAATGCAGCAATTGAACTTAGACAAGCACACTTTCATGGCCTCCTTCTTTGGTGTTTGTTAGCAAATATGGAGCATTGTAGTATGCAAAGTATGACATATTTGTCCTGTAAAAATGTCAATCATGAAATATTAGTAACCTGCTGCAGCAAGAGGCTAACAATGACCATAAAGAAATGATTAGAAAATTATTAAATTATGAAAAGCACCTGATGAATTTGTTGTGCAATTTTTACAACGCTTCTGTCATCTTGATTTTGAATTTTTGAAAGATGAAGTTGATTGGGATTTTCTCACAGAAGTATTCAAGAATATTCTTCACATATCTAAAAATACACATGAGTTAAAATCTTTTGAGCCCCTCTCAACATACCTCAGTGTTAGAGCTTCTAAATCTAAGATGGAAAATTTTGTTGTCACAAGTGACTCTCCGTCCACTTCTCATCAAACATCTCTAGCTTTGCAAGACGAGATGGGAGAAGTTGTGAATCCACCTCTTGAACTGTCACCTCCTCCCACACCATATATTCTAGATTTCTGCAAGATTTGGACTGCAAGCCTGATGGTTGTCAGGTGGTCTCATCCCCTCAACCTCAATCAACTGGTTCCTTCTATCCTCCGGATTTTTCTTTCTTGTGTTCATCCGTTCCGGACTTCACATGTGGTGTTCATGAGGATGAAATTAGGCACGTTGTTGGTGTTGAGTAGCCAACCTGTGTTATCATTTTTTATGAGTATGTGTGGTAATCTGAAGAAGTTGCGGTGAAGGATGACCTCCTTCTTTCCACACCTTGTCTACTTTATCCTGAGATCTTCTGTGATTCTACCATTTCTGATTTTTCTTGTGAAAATGTATCCCTAGATGTTTCTACTTCTAATCATTCAGAGAATGCACATGATGTCAGTTTGTCATTTCATTGTGGAGAGGACAAATCTTTCTTCCAGAATCTACCTAATCTCTCATCTTTCATTTCCGAAAATTCAAAGGCTGAAATTTTTTGTTTCTTATCAACCCCTCTATATGATTCATTAGATCATGAGGTTGTTAATGTCTTTCTTGAATTTTTTTATCACGGTTGTCATGATCTTTTCAATAATTCATTTGATCATGATTCTGATCTTTCTAAGTGACTAGTCTTTGATGATCTATCTTCTGATGAAGTGGAAATCCCTCAAGTTGTCGAGGCACTCCAGCCTAAGCTTATGGTTATGTCAAGTTCTCGTACTCTTGAGGTCAGTTTCACTTTCAATCAGAAATTTGTTGAGTCACCCTAGCCCCATCATCACTCTCTTGTTCACATTGAAAACCAATCTAATCTATGGTTTTCACATCCTCCACTCGAATCACACAATCCTATCGCTCATGCATTGGATTCATACATAGCAATCATTATGGTGAAACGCAAATTTTCTTCCTTTTTCATGTTTTCTCATTTGTCATGTTAAAAAGAGTGTATACCTTTGTCATCCACGTGCAATTTGACACAACACCATGATACGTCTACAGGGTTCCTTTCATGCGCTTTCAATATTTTCTTTTCTGTAGACACATTCAAACTTCAAACGTTCTGGTTTTCATTGTTTTATATTTCTTGTTTATTGATTGGCTTGAATATCTTCCTTGTGAGTCACACCATCACTTGCATTGGCCAACCAATGCACCGATTGTTGCACTGGAAATATCTCTTCACATGAGTAGGCCCATGTTCTGCTTAGCTTAGGAGTAAGAGTAGTGTTTTCTTTCCTGTTTGCGTCTACTTGTTTTTCTTCATTTTACTTATTTCCTTTGCTTGTTTTTTTGTTTATGACCCATAAGATTAGCTTTCCCATGAAACCATGTTTGGATTCTTGTGACAAGCAGGGTGAAATACAAGAGGACTTGTAAAACTATCAACATTTGGTTATTTGTATATCCCCTCTCCTTATGAAGATCTTGTGTTTATTTAGTTGATGATACCTTGAGGGAAAATACGTTCCTTTCAGAGTCAGTTATTGGTGAAATAACAATGCTTGTACTTTTAACTAGTACCACCTACTCTAATTGGTTTTCTATATTCATTAATTATTATCAACTCAGTGAAGTAGAGTGATTTAAGGGGGGGAACCTTAACAAGTATGTTAGAGGTATATATAAACATCCTTCTATGAAGACACAACCTCTTCTCCTCTTAATAAGTTAGGATACCTCTTCTTCCTCATGAAACAAACGAGTGCCTATGCAGAGTTCTTTGAAAAATAAAATTAAAAATAAAAATAAAATGAAAAATAATAAAGGCAAAAGAAGAGAAGAGGCTTCCTGCACTGAGAGGTGAATCAAGTAACTCTGTCGGGGTAATGTCTAGGCTCACTAGAAGCGGACCAATGCTCGTGTTCGTGAAGTGACTCCATCGGGGTACTGTCTAGGCCTACTGGTAGCAGAGCAACACCAAAGATGAAACTAAAACTCTGATAGTCTATATTACTTGTGCACCAATAAACCCATCACCCCCAATTGAAACAACTCAGTTGACTTGGCTTGGTATGTGTACTGCTGATAAACAGAATGGAAGGGACTACATCTTTAACTCAGGCTAGTGAAGAATCCATAATGATTAAGGAATCAAATAATACTTCTGGAAGAGTTAGACTCGCTTTACATGAGACAAGGTCCATACAGAGAGTTGGAGTTCTACCAGTGTGTCACCAATGTTGTAGCGGCTACAACCACCCTCCAAAATTTTTCTTATGCTTCATTTTGGAGCCTCCCTACTCAAATCAAAATAGCTCATCTTATGCTGATCCAAGTACTTGTGATTTAATTGAGCTTTATCTTATGCTTAAGGCTTGTGTTTTCCAACATTCTTTTTTATCTAACCTGCAAGCCGATCTCTTGACTTGGTTTCAACTTGGTTCTAAGCCTACCCTATTGAGCTAGGCAATCCTTGAGGGCAACTAGCCTTCAGTCCAAGAATTGCACAGTCCAAGCCCACAGTGAGCCTTCGGCTCCAAAACTATTCAGAGCCAGCCGACAGCTTTCCTTCAGCTAGGAAACTGCATAGAGCATGAGGGGCAGGCTAAGCCACTCAGCCCAGAAATTACACAAATGCTTTCCCTCAGTAGCTACCCAATGCATGAGCTAGTGTGTTTTCTAATTTCCCCAGGAAATACACAACCTCTTCGCGAATGCATAGTATCTTTTTCCTGAAAAAGACAAAATGAAAAATTGAAAAATCATCCCTAAAAAATAGGGATCCATTTTTAGCAGTCAGAGTTACACTTGAGTTATTTTTGGAAACTATCACCATTTGTTGCATTTTCCTAGATTTTGGCCTTCACCTCGTAAACCCTAAATCAACCAAAACTATTTAATGGATGCTACCAAAATTAATTTTCACATTTGATATTGGAGCTTTGGCATTCCCAAGGATATCTCGGAACCTTTGGCACAGTCATCACAACTTTTCCAAGTAAGTCTTTCTTTTCTAGTCTTTTGCTGATTTTTTATCACTTTTGTGTGCTTGGCTTGTTAGAGTGTTTTTTTACCCATTTTATTGAAAGATCAATGGTGTTTTGATTCGTTTTAACTTGTAGAAGCATTGTTTTAAGTTTTTCATTACCTTTCCCAAGTGTCACAGGCATAGCGCAGTTTCTTCACTAACAA
Source organism: Pinus taeda (assembly GCA_000404065.3). NCBI lineage: Eukaryota > Viridiplantae > Streptophyta > Pinopsida > Pinales > Pinaceae > Pinus > Pinus taeda. The sequence continues at coordinate 335,419 of APFE031417785.1, read as the reverse complement.
TCGTCGTTGCAACAACTCCCTCCACATGCTTCATTGTTCTTCAATTTGATTGATTCCTCCACTTATTTTATTTGCATGCATCATTGTTCACTCAAATCTACACCCACCTTCACTTACACTTTCATATATTTTTGTTTTCATGTTTCCATTGGGTAAATATGGGCTGCCTTGGCTTAGATCCAGCTCTTCCAGCATTAACTGCGCATTTTTGGATTTCAAAGCTCTACCTTGGCTCCAAGAATTGTGTAGAGTTTGCCAAGGCCTAGATCCAAATGCACATTGTGAAGTTCCACGAGTTATTCCTGAGCCTTGGTCACTAGGATTACGTAATGCGCAGTCCTAACTAGCCTAAGCCTAATTGAACTTCACATTGTGTTGTTCCAATCAGCAACACCTCCCCAGTTGCAGCTGGGACTGCATAATGCATAGAACCAGCTGGAAGTCAGTCATTATTAAGAAATTATTTCCAACAATTTTCCAATTTCTTGTTTGGTCTGTTCCTGAAGTAATTTTGGTTTCATGCTAATATTTTCATTCCATGAGTGTCCTCTCTGTCTCCAGCTACAACATTTGTTGAGAAACTCTCCATAGTTATAGATAACATGGCTTCCAGGAGAGGTGCATTAAAGGACACTGTTGAAAGTTACATTGGGGATGTAGTTGAACAGGCGTTAGTGAGTTTAATAGTTTATGTAGACACTCAGTTTGTCATTAAGAAGGGCACGAAGTTAACATGGCAGGAAATTAATGATATCTTTGCAGGAGACTTCAAGGATCTAGACGATCAACAAGTGTATGTCAATATCCATTGGTCAGGCTTACATAAGGTTGCATGTAGGTACCCCACATTTCCACATGCAGACATCATCCACTGGATTGTCTCGCACACAGATCTTGAGACGATGGCATTGAGCAGTGCTAGTGGAAGACAACTTTCTATCTTCAAGATGAAGAATTATCATCAGATGTTTCACTTACCTCAGCCACTGAATCACATGAATGAAATTTTATATGCCAACCACAGCTATGTAAACACTAGGAATATTATAAAGCATTGAGTTAAGGAGTTTTCAAAGTTAAAATCCTTGCCCAATCATTTTTACAACAGGAAGTCAATCAAAAAGGACTACCAATTCTTGATCGTCTTGCATGTAAATTGTAGGGTCAAGAGAGCATGGAGACTTTTCTTCATAATTGAGTGGTTGTGTTGGACCAGTTGGTGGATTATGGAAACCATTTAACTAGTTGTGTTTGTTGGTTCATTAGTTGAAATACCAAGTGACTAATGCTTGGAATCTGCTCAAGGATGAGCAAGCAAGATTATACATGTTCGTGTATTTACTTGATGCAATCTGTGTGCAACATCAATTTCCTGGCATGGGTTGGATGTGGACACCACAAGAACTTGTTGTCAATATTTATTACAAGTTTCTTTCTGAGTGCAGCTACCAAGGAGTTACAGAGAGGCTAGCTAGCCATTTCATCACCCCGGTGTACAAGTTGATCTTTGAGTAGGATCCACCTTACATGTACCAAGAAGCGATGAAGGCATTACTTAACATTGAAGATTGGTATGCCTCACTGAGTGGTACCTTCATCAGGATGTTTTTTGGAGAGAAGCCTCTGCATGTTCTACCAATATTTTCCACAGACAAGTTGGTCATGCAAGAGGTCGCATATTACATCTCCATAGGGTTATCAACAGGGCTGCATAGGAGGAAGAAGACACCATGGTTTTCTCTTCCTTTATAGATTGGATTGTACGAGATCAAGATCTTGAAAGATGCAGATGCCAAAGCCAAGGAGATAGAAAAGTATGATTTTAGCACCAAAGATTACAATTTGTATGATCCCCATGATATTTTGAAGAACCACTATGCGAGAGTGTATTACCCATGGATCCATTGGGCATGTCATTGTGTAGAGGAGGACCCTTCGAGGCATTGTTACAACCACTCCAAGCGTAATGAACTAGTCATCATAGCCATAGAGTGGAAAGCTTCTTTGTAGGCAGTAGCACCACAGGAAGCAATCACAAAAACAATAATAAGCAATAAATAGGCGTATGATAAGGGTAAGAGGAAGATTTTTGAGAACCTAGAGGCTAATCAAAGCTACAAGTTCATAGAAAATCCTCTCATTGAGAAAGCAACTTTGGCAGTGGAGGCTAAGAGGAAACAATGCATAAAGAGAGTATAGCAAAGGACGAGAGAGAAGCAAAGGTTGGAGGAAGTAGAAACAAAGTTGCGGGAAATGGAGAAGAAGTTTAAAGAATAAGAGCAGTTAAGAAGGATAGAGAGGGAAGAGAAGCATAAACATGAATATGATGAAGGGTAAGGTGCGATCATAGAACAAATTTCACCCATATACGTTAAGGATTCATAACAACCAGTAGATGAAGAAGAGGTTGAGCAGATGTAGGATTGGGAGCTTGCTCAAAATATTGAGAAAATAGTTGAAGCAATGGACAAGCAGTTGGGAAAGGAGCCATAGGACCAAGATTTTGACCTCATGAGGAGAGCATCGAAGGCCACCCCTTAGTCTCCACCACCTCGAGTATCAGAACCAGTCTCGAGAGAAAGGAGAGTTTGTTCTCCTTGATGATGATCCATTGATGGATGTGTATAATTTGCTATTTCATTAATTGTAGTTGACCATTGTACAAGCACGGAGAAAGAATTTCTCGAATGATCACGTGTCACCTATATTTATGAAGGAAAGGGTGATAGTTCCAAATGTCGGGAAGTATCTAGTCACCATGTTCGATGCCATTATGGCTTATGTAGTAGACAGAAGCTCAAATGTCAAATTCTTGTTAGCAGAGAATGAACAGATGGCTAAGCACTTACAAGTGATTAGGAAGAAAGCAGACCAATCCGAGGGATCTGAAATGGCAAAAATGAGGAAGAAAATACTTGCTAAAGTATTAGCTCTTGAGGCCACCATGAAGAAACTCTATGATAGATTCGTCACTATGCATAAGGTGGTTGTCCATCTATTTGGTTTTTAGAGGCAGAGGAGAAAGATTGTGCAAAATATCATAGACATACACACAATTATCACTCATATGTAGGAATGGACAGTGAGGTACAGACAAGCCCTGCTTCACTTGCCTAAGATGATGAAGCTGCAGGAAGAATTAGACAAAGAAAATAAATGGTCGCAGATACCAAACTATGAGCAACTCACCATGTTCGTCAGTAACATCGAGGCTTCATATCCATGGTTGTTCAAGAGTTTAGATGTGATGGTGAGGACACATAGGATCTCATCAATTGGTTCCCTCAGCATAGCCAGGGATAATAACCAAGTTCAACTAGATATCAACAGGTACATGGAGTAACTGAGGTGAGAGGCCACCAGTGGTGACTTGGAGACGGGAGAAGAGAACATGCAGGATTACATCAGTGGTCCTATCATAGTCAAGACCATGTTGTGCATGCTTCATGATGAGCTGGACAAAGGTCCCCAGATCATATACCCACAAGATATCGAGGGAAGAGTTTGCTTCCAAAAAGACACCATCAAGCAATATGGGGATATAATAGCACAGTACCAATCTTTGTATCAATATGTTACTAAGAGTCATCAGGTCGATGTTGCTGAGTTGGTCTTCCCCTGGACTTCTGAGTCATAATGTCGTGTCTTGTCTAGTTGTGTCTAGATTATTTTGCATCACATGGATACATGTGGAAATTGTATATTATTTATGAATATATCGTGAGTGAAATTCCAAGTTTCGTTAGTGTAATGTGAACAATCACTATGTAACGTAATGAGTTATTTGTAAAGAAGTTGAGTCATGACGATAGTCAAAGAGTCAAAGGGGTATGTCAAGGGTCACCCCACCCTTTGTAATAAATAGAACCTCATAACTCATAGAATAGGATTTTGGAAGCCAAGGTTTTGGATAGGCTTAGGCTTAGAGAAGGATTGGGAGTATTGTGATGAACCTTGGCTTCTCCACAATGTAGAGAAACTACACTTCTTTGGAGGAGAAGGAGGTGTTGAATGTAATGTGCTACTATTGGGGCTAATGGCTGCCAATGGTGTATGTATGGATGGAACTTTCACTTAATAATAATATAATTGAGCCAACAAATTTTCTTGCATATGTTTTTATTGTAGTTGGACTATTCTGGTTACATTAGCAATGTATATTATTTAATTTATGCATTTCCTTATGAGTTATTTTGTATGGAATTGTATGAATCTAGTTGAAGGCGTTTTGTTGGATTAACCCATCCCTTTGTTTTTGTGGACTCTAATGCATTGCCACTCAATGTCATTTGACTTGTGTGTTCCTTTCAAGCTGCATACTATTACAGTCTTCTAAGGGACACACTTCCTTTTCCCCTCCATGTGTTAGAATCCCCATGCATCTGCCTTGACTTGCTGCAAGGTCACACACTTGCTTCCGACCAAAGTCATCATACTTATCTCTGTGCGCTACTACGGTCAAGGCACTAAATTACCACCCACTGTTGGGACTCCTACCAAAAACGGTATAGGGTCTAGCTGGGACTTCTTACCAGGGAGATCCCCTTGAATTTTGGTAACACCATCAAAAGATACCATTGAAATGTGTAGGGAACATGCCTTCTCATGTAGCATGAAGTACATCCTCAATAAATTTGGATGGGCAGTAACACATCATGATTAAAATTTTTTTGTGCATGAATACTCCAAATTGGGTTGAGTTTATAGGGTAAAAGGTAGGGATTGCATGCCTAAAATAAATGCACACCATGACTAGTAATCATTAATTGAATAATATTCAATTTTAATAAATAATATTGGCTAAGAAATGAAGCGTCGACATTTACTTTAGTGAAGTAGTTCATTTTCCGCCTCCTTCACAAAAATGCGTGCCCAACCTTCATTTCAAGTCCATGTTGAATGATTCAACTTGGAGAGTATTTTTTCAGTCATATGTAACATTAATATAATAGTTTCTTGGGCAATTTTTTGGTCGAGATTTAAAGAGTGATTTTTTAGAGATAAATCCAGAGTTGTCATTTTAGATCGAAGTTTTGAGTCATAAACATGACACATCATCAGGATATGCCTTTAAAGAAAAGGAAAAAGGAAGGAAACGAAATAAATAAATAGATATAAGAAAATAAAAAGGGAAAGAGGAAAGAGAAGGTCAAATCAACAAGAAGAGAGATAAAATAATAAAATATTATAAACTGAAATAGTCGAATAAGATGAAATAGGATAAAAAGAAATAATAAAATAATATAAACAAAAATGGAAAAGAAAAAACAAAGGGGGGAAGATTAAAGAGATTAACTCAATAGAGGAAGAATAAGGAAAAAAAGAAGAAGAATAAATAACGAAAGGAATAAAGGAGAAAATAAGGGAGGAAGGAAATATAAAGAATTAAAAAAATAAAATAAAAATAATTGAAGAAAAATAATAAAAGGAAGGGGAAAAATGTAATCGTGAAATAGAGGAGGATGGGAGAAGGGAAGATAAATAAAAGAGAGATTAGATGTGAAATATTAACATAATCTAACTACTGCTACCTCAGTGCCCCCATTCATGTTCATATTGTTGGGATGTTTGATGATCTCCAATGTCTCTCTAAACCTGCATTTGAAATAACGAATTCTAGTTTAAGAATTTTACAAGATTGTCGTTCTTTGGATAAGAATAATTTTTTCTCATCTTTGAGGGTGTCTAAGGCATCAATTACAAGCTAAAGGTCACTACAGATGGTATTTGCAAGTTTCAGGTGTAGTGAAGACACTATGCAGGATAATTTATTCAATGTGGCGTTAGTCTTTCTTAGTTCTCTGCATATTATCGCGAGGTTGAGTCTCGAAAATACTCTTTCATTGTGGCTGCTTCAAATTTTGTGCTTGATAATGGCAAAGGAGAGGGCGAGATTGAAATCATGATAGTGTTTGATAAATGATAAATCAACATATCTTCTCTCAAATTTAATCCTAATATTCTCGAGTAAATGAAACTCATTCCATGTATCCCTTTTGTACAAGGTTATGATAATCGTTTAGATACTTTTGTGATTGAGATTTAAAGAGTGATGTTTAAGAGATAAATCCACAATTGTCATTTTAGATCGACATTTCGAGTCATAAAAAGGACTCATCATTAGGATATGCCTATCATGAGAATGAAAATGGAAGGCAAATAAATAAATAAATAGAGATAAGGAAAGAAAAAGGGGAAAAGGAAAGAGAAGGTCGGTTGAAAAAGAAAAAGAAATAATAATAAAATAGGATAAAAAGGAATAATAAGATATAATAAAATAATATAAGAACAAACGGAAAAGAAAAAAAAAGTGGGAAAAATATTTAAGAAATCAAGCCAATAGATGAAGAAAAAGGAAACAAAAAAAGAATAAATAATGAAAGGGATAAAGTAGAAAAGAAGGAAGAAAGGAAATCTCAATAATTTGTAAAAGTAAAAATAAAAACCAAATACTCCAATTTTTTATTCAAGAATACTCCACATTGCGTGGATTTCATAGGTTAAAAGGCAAGGTTTATGTGCCTCAAATAAATGCACACAAGGACTTGTTAATTTGTAGTGATATAATGATCATTCCATCCCATGGGTCTACAAAATTGTATCTCAACCTTGTGATGTAATAGTTCCCTAATGGGCCTCAGTTCTTAGGCATGACAAGAAACTGTTTAGGCCTTCTTATTTGTGATATGATAAAATATTATGACAAAGATACGAAGGAGATATATTGAGTCCTATGACAAAGATATCATGACAGACCTATGATAGAGATATCATGACACACCTAGGACTACTTTGTTTCATTTTTATTTATAATATTCTCCTCTACATAATTTCTTATGATGATATGTGGTGAATGCAACGTGAAATTGTTAATTTTTTTCTAAATGCAATTATCTACAACAGATACTTCTAGCCCTAAGAAAATTAACATTGTTACTACTCTACTAGGTAGTAAAGATATAACAATGTAACACTCTGTAAAATAATAAAATAAACAATCTATAATTCAAATCAATCAGATTGGCCAAGAAATGAATCTTGGGCGTGCATTTTAGTGAAGCAAGGCAATTTTGGCCTACTTCACAAAAATGCACGCCCAACCTTAACTTCAAGACCAAATTGAATGATTCAACTTAGAGAGTATTTTTTTACTCATAAGTAACATTAACACAATTAATATTTTTATTTTTTCACATATATGTTTTTGTTGTTCAATAATACTCCAAATTTCATGGATTTCATAGGGTAAAAGGCAAGGTTTGTGTGCCTCAAGCAGATGCACACCAAGACATATAATTAATTGGAAATGATATAATTATAATTCCATCCTATGGGTCTGTGAATTGCACCTCTGTATTGTGGTGTAATAGTGCCCTAATGGGCCTTAGTTCTTAGGTATGGCAGTAGCCTCTTTGGGCCTTCTTATATGTGATATGGGAAAAGAGCATGACAAATATAGGAAGGATATATGTTGAGCCCCATGATAGAGATATCATGACAAACCTATGACAGAGATATCATGATAAACCTATGATTTTTCTGATGCATTTCTATTGCTAATTGTCTCTCTGCATAATTTCTTATGATGATATGGGATGAATGTAATGTGAAAATGTTTTAAAATGAAATTATCTATAGTAGAGAATTCTAGCCCTAAGAAAATTAACATTGTTACAACTCTACCGGTTAGTAAAGGTATAACAATGTAAAAGTTTGTAAAATAATAAATAAACCACAATTTAAATCAATCAGATTGGACAAAAAATGAAGCCTGAGCATCCATTTTAGTGAAGAAATGCAATTTTGGCTTGCCTCACAAAAAATGAACGACTAGCCTTCATTTCAAGGAAAATTAAATGATTCAACTTGGAGAGTATTTTTTTTACTCAAAAGTAACATTAATAAAATTAAATATTTTTCATTTTTCACATATATATTTCTATTTCTCAAGAATACTCCAAATTTCATGGATTTCATAGCGTAGAAGGCAAGCTTTGTGTGCCTCAAATAAATGCACATCAGAACCTGTAGTTAATTGGAAGTGATATATTCATCATTCCATAATATCTGTTGGTGAAATTGTACCTCAGTCTTATGGTGTAACAGTTCCCTAATGATCCTTAGTTCTTAGGTATGACAGTAACCTCCTTGGGCCATCTTATTTATGATAACACCACAACACCCTAATGGGCCTTAGTCTTGTGGTGTAACAAATCCCTAAGCAGGCTTAGTCTTGTGGTGTAACCATGCCCTAATTGGTCTCCATCTTTTGTTGTAATAACGCCCTACTGGGCCTAATTTATAGTGTATGAAAATGGCCTCCTTGGGCCTCCCTATCTGTGATATGAGAAATGATTATGAGAGAGATATGAAGGAGATATGTTGAGCCTTATGACAGAGATATCATGACAAACATATTATTGTTCCACTTCATTTTTATTGTTAGTGTTCTCTCTACATAATTTCTTATGATTATATTGAGTGAATGCAATGTGAAAGTGTTGAAAATGTTTTAAAATGCAATTATCTACAACAAAGAATTCTAGCCCTAAGAAAATTATCATTGTTAGTACTCCACTGGTTAATGGTTAATGATGAATATGCTTGAGTAAATGTTGAAAAGTGAAATAAATTATATGGTTGTCAAATATGGTCCATAAAACTAAACATATATGAGAGGAGAGAGGAAAAATTATAGGTCACTTATGGATCGTAATGAACCTATTTTCCCTGCTAAAAACATGGATAGGTTTGTAATTTTAGGTTTTTATTTCTATTTCAATTTTAAATTGATTGTTCAATTCATTGGTCTTGTCAAATACTCAAAAATTCTTTTTCGCTCCAATCCTCTTATTGTTTTCTTTTTCCTGTGTGGTGGTAGTCTTAATTCTGGAATACTTGGAGGGTGTTAATTTCACAAGATGAATGAGATAAGGAAGGAGATGAGACACCTAGCCAATTAATTAGAAGGCCTACGTAAGGCCATGGTCTACATTAGTACCTAGATGGAATCCCAAATGAATAATAATGAAGAATTGGAAGTGTAAAGAATTCAAGTACCCTAGTTATTAATGCAAGGTGTTGTAGACAAAGGTTGCCTTTTACTTTTCCTACAAAAAAATCAATATCTATATATATATTTATCTCTCTCTCTCTCTCTCTCTCTCTCTCTCTCTCTCTCTCTCTCTCTTTTATTTATATTTTGTATACAATCCTAACCTTTCAAGTTGAAAAGTTCTACAGTAAACTATACAAAAGTGGGTACGAAACTTTTATAAAATTGAAATTTAAGTGCATGGAAGTTCAGGTTTAGATCATCGCTCGTTGGAATCAAACCGAGGAATCAAAGGCTTTCTGATAGGTTAAAGCAATAGAAAGTTATGTGATGATGACCTGTTAAAAATCATGATGGGTAAAAAGCTCATCTCCAAATCAATAACCACAATTCATTTCAACAAGTCCCCTTCGCTTTTCATAAACCATTATGGGGACCCTTCGGAAGTGGTTAATGTTTTTTATGAAAACCACACATCAAAAGTTGATGACAACTTATGTACCCATCAGGCGAGCCAAGAAAGGGAGCAGGTACTTACACATCATCAGGCCATCTAATCCCTCCATGTTAGCTCTCATATATCCATGTCACCCTTTCATACCCCTTGCGTCATCAAGATTTTTATTTTCCTGTTTTGTAGAAGAAAGGTAAAAGGTCTCCTTACCTATTATTTTCTTTGTCCCCCTATTGTAAAGTTATGGTGACCAGTGTCTAGAGTATACATTGTCAATTCAACATCTACATTCAGCTCTTCATTGTGTCTGGTTACTGGGTAACTCATAATTCCATATTCCTTCCTTGTCCTTTCCTTGAAATTGTAAACATTAATAAAACCCCAAAATCAACTAAGAAACCTGCAATCTCTATGATGCATTTTCATACACCCCTTATGGAAAAAGAATCCAAAGTATACACTTCACATTGCTCCTTGGAACTTTTGGATATTCGATAAGACATTCTTGATTATTCTAGTAACTCATATAATCTCTTTCGAGTTGTCCAGTCTAGCCTTTATCTTGTAATTGTCCCACATGCATATATTTTCCTTGAACTTTTCAGTTGGTTAGTGTCTTCCTTTGTCCCACAATGGAATTTTGTTATGTATTCTTTAGGGGTGAATATTTTTGAGGCCACATTAGAGGTAATACACAAATCTTTTAATTTTCCTACAGTCGAGAATACTAAGATATTTTAATATGATTATTTACTCCTCACTTATAGACATCTTTCTAAAGACAATAAGGAAGTTTAAAATGTTTGTGGAATAACCTATTCATAGTTTTGATTAAACAAAACATTTCAAACTTCTATGTGAGTCCATCTTTAGGGGAACACCCAGATTCTTGAGAAGATTGGTGTGGATTAGGTCAAGGAAATTGCGAGGATATATATAATGATAGAAGTGGGGGAATGTTCTAGAGTTGGCTAGTAGAATTTTAATTATGATTATGAATATAATTTATTAAGGTTATTTAAGAGATAAATTTAATTATGTTAGGAGATAATTATTTATGTTAATTTGATATTTGAATACTATTTCTTTTTAATTTGATATGTGAATACTATTTCTTTTT